>BMAO01003889.1:0-30383 GCA_019973975.1 Trichonephila clavata | reverse complement strand
TACGAAAAGACGGTCCTCGTCGACACGCATCGATTGGAGCTGCGTTTCGTCCAAATCGATCGGTAACTTTTTTTTATTTCCGATATTTCCGAAATTCGCGAATTTTTTCTAAGTCCGAAGCTCGGCTCCGGTGTTCCGTCGAAAAACTGCTACCATTCCGTCGTCGGAGGCCGCGTGTTTTTTTTCGGACCCGACTTTCCGAACGATTCTCGCGTATTCCGAGAGAGCACGTCCGGGGGATTAGAAAATGTTTCGTTCTCGATTTTAAATCGAAAACTTTTTTTTTTAAGCCCCCCCGAAGGAGTGGAATGCGACCTACGAATAGGGGCGCGCCCCGAAGCGGACCCGGATCCGCCCGATCCGCCCGTTTTCGGGCCGCGGGGTGCTCCCGGTGCGGGCTCGAACCTCCGGTGCGGAAACGCGGCCGACGCGCGATGCAGGGGCGCCACCGGGTGCGCCGTTTTCGCACTTCCGGGCCGTGCCGCGGACCTAAAAACGAGAGCTGGGACCTCCTGTTTTTTTCGGCGGGTGCTCCCGGAGGACCCTGCGCGACGGCGGGGTCCGAAAAAAAAAATTCCCGTAAGTTTGCGCCCCGGAATTAAATCGTAAAACCCGATAAACCCGCGCAGGGGGCGCTGCGATCGACTCGAGGGTCCGGAAGGGCACTCGTTCGACGCGGCTCCCTCGGGGCTTCGCGGACATATTTTTTTCTCGGAGCTACTCCCGAGAGCTCTCGAGATACGGCGGGAAAACCGCGTTTCGCCGCCCCTGCAAATAAAAAAAAAATACACTCTTTCCCGAATAAAACGGGACCGCTCGCGGGATCGTCCCGAAACTCCAGATTCGGGTAGATCCGACCGGGCGAACGCGGTCCCGGCGTTCGAATTCCGAAATTCCGGTCGGTTCGCGCGCCCGGGCCCGCCGAATTCGCGTTCCTTTCCCATTTTTTCGCCGGGGCGCCGCGGGGCGCAGCGCTCCGAAACTCGCCACGGGGAGGCGTCCCCGCGGGACCCACCCGCGTGAATTTTTTTAAAAGAAAATTCCCGCGGGTTCGCGAGTTGTGCGGTTCGGAGCGAAAAAGGGGCCCCCCGGCGAGGGTCTCGCGTTCGAGACCCGAACCTCGACCGACACGTTTTCGGAATCCTCTCGCCGAGACGATTCGAAAGAAGTTAATTTCGAGAGAATCGGATCGCAATTTCGGGAGTTATCGAGGCGGAAGGTTTCCCGCCTTCGAGAAATGGAAGAAAAAAAGAAAAAAACTCGACAGGTATTCCCGAAGATCTTCCGGACTGAATTCCGTCGTCCTGATGTCCGGCACGGCGGGGAATTTCGGAGACCGAGTGCCACGCCCCCTCCCTGTCGGAAATTTCCGAAAAGGACCCTTTTTCGGTGCGTTTCGAGGACTCTGAAACTTTTTCTCGAAGGGTCCCGCCGGGTCCTTCGACTCCGGGGCCCGCGAATCGGATCGCTTCGATTTTTTTTTTTTTTTTTCAAACTCGGCGCCCTTTCGCCGTCCGGACTTTTCATTTCCCTCCGGAACGCCGGATTTCGAAGTTTCGAGGCGCCCCGGTTCGGGTCGGCGGGGTTCGAACCCGCGGGGTCGGATTTTTTTTTCCGAAAACGAAATTTTTTTAACGCCCCGCTCTCGAATTTCGCCTCGGAAGGTAGAGCTCGCCGAGGAGAAGAAAAAGATATCTCGGTTTCGGTCGTGGCTCCGTAACTTTTTTTTTTATCGATTTTCGAAGGAATTGCGAAGGGAGGGCGCTCCCTTCGAAAAATCGCGCCCTTCGAACGGCTCGGTTCCCGGACTCGAAATCCGCAGATACAGAAAGAACTCGTCGAGACGAAGACGTCCGTGTGTCGTTTTCTCGCGTAGCTCCGTAAGTTTTTTTTTTACGGCGGTTCGAAAAAACGTCTAATTTTTTCGAATTTTCTCGACCAAAAGACCCTCGCTCCGTGCGCCGCTTTTTACTTATCGGTTTCCGGTGATTAAACTTTACAGATTCAGAAAGAACTCGCCGAGACGAAGACTATGGTGTACCTTTTCGAAGCGTAGCTCGTCGGAAAAGGGGTCGGAAAAAACATTGAAGTTTTTCGAATTTTCCGGAGAAAAAAGACCCTCTCTCCGCGAGCCAATTTCACGCCGTCGGTTTCCGCGAATTGTTCTTTACAGATTCGAAAAGGCCTCGACGAGACGAAGCGCCGACGTGCCGTTTTCGCACCTAGCTCCGAAACTCTCTCCTTCGATGGACCTTGAAGCGACTCGGAATTTTTCCGAATTTCCTCCGGAAAAACGACTTGCTCCGCGCGCTGCTCTTTACCTATCGCACCGAACGAATCGATCTTTACGTATCCCGAAAGAACTCGCCGAGACGAAGACGAGGATGTACTTTTTTCGAGACGGCTCCGTAACTTTCTTTTTTATTCGGGTCGGAAAAAAAAATCTCTGAAATTTTTTTTAAAAAGTAGGGATGGAAGAAACGTCCCGAAAGGATCGGAGAGGTCTCCGGAAGCGCGGGAATGGAAGAAAAGAGGAAGCGAACCGTGCGGCGGGTCGAAAGGAGCGAAACGGAGGGACTCCGGTGCTCCGCGCTTCCGCACCACGCCCACGTGACGACTTGGATCCCCGGCGGCCGTCCGAAACGCGCCGAATCCGCACCCCGGGTGGAACCGGGTGCGCCCTTTCCGAATTTCCGGTCCTTTTCCCGATGCCGCCGCAACTTTTCCGTCGGGGGCTCTCCGAAGCGTCGGATTTTTCGATTTTTCACTAAAGAGAGGACCCTTGCTCCTCGCACAACTTTTTTGTTATTGGACCCACTGACGTAAACTTTGCAGATTCTGAAAGATCTATTCGAGGCGAGAAAAAAATACATGTTGAGTTTTCCTGTATCTCTGAAACTTTTTTTTTATTCAGGTTTGAAAACATTTAAAATTTTGGAATTTTTCACGAGGGAAATGACCTTTTCCGAGGACACAACTTTTTTGTTATTAGACCCACGAACATAAACTTTACAGATTCTGAAAGGGCTGTTCGAGGCGAGAAAAAAATATATGTTACGTTTTCCCGTATCTCTGAAACTTTATTTTTATTCAATTTGAAAAAAATTAAAATATTGGATTTTACGTGGGAAAATGACTCTTTCCAAGGACACAACTTTTTAACTATCGGTCTCACGAACATAAACTTGACAGATTCTGAAAGGCTGTTCGAGGCGAGAAAAAAATATATGTTGAGTTTTCTGTATCTATAAACTTTTTTTTTTATTCAGGTTTGAAAAAAATTAAATTTTTCGAATTTTAATGAGGAAAATGACCCTATCCGAGGAGACAACTTTTTTGTTATTGGACCCACGAACAAAAACTTTACAGATTCTGAAAGGGCTGTTCGAGGCGAGAAAAAAATATATGTTACGTTTTCCTGTATGTAAAACTTTTTTTTTTATTCAGGTTTGAAAGAAAATTAAAATTTTGGATTTTACGTGAGAAAATGACCTTTTCCAAGGACACAACTTTTTTGTTATTGGACCCACGAACAAAAACTTTACAGATTCTGAAAGGGCTGTTCGAGGCGAGAAAAAAATATATGTTGAGTTTTCCCGTATCTGTGAAACTTTTTTTTTTATTCAATTTGAAAGAAAATTAAAATTTTGGATTTTACGTGAGAAAAATGACCTTTTCCAAGGACACAACTTTTTTGTTATTGGACCCACGAACATAAACTTTACAGATTCCGAAAGGGCTGTTCGAGGCGAGAAAAAAAATATATGTTACGTTTTCCTGTATCTGTGAAACTTTTTTTTTTATTCAGGTTTGAAAAAAATTAAATTTTTCGAATTTTAATGAGGAAAATGACCATTTCCAAGGACACAACTTTTTTGTTATTGGACCCACGAACAAAAACTTTACAGATTCTGAAAGGGCTGTTCGAGGCGAGAAAAAAATATATGTTACGTTTTCCTGTATCTGTGAAACTTTTTTTTTTATTCAGGTTTGAAAAAAATTAAATTTTTCGAATTTTAATGAGGAAAATGACCCTATCCGAGGCGACAACTTTTTTGTTATTAGACCCACGAACAAAAACTTTACAGATTCTGAAAGGGCTGTTCGAGGCGAGAAAAAAATATATGTTACGTTTTCCTGTATCTGTGAAACTTTTTTTTTTATTCAGGTTTGAAAAAAATTAAATTTTTCGAATTTTAATGAGGAAAATGACCATTTCCGAGGACACAACTTTTTTGTTATCGGACCCACGAACAAAAACTTTACAGATTCTGAAAGGGCTGTTCGAGGCGAGAAAAAAATATATGTTACGTTTTCCTGTATCTGTGAAACTTTTTTTTTTATTCAGGTTTGAAAAAAATTAAATTTTTCGAATTTTAATGAGGAAAATGACCCTATCCGAGGAGACAACTTTTTTGTTATTGGACCCACGAACATAAACTTTACAGATTCTGAAAGGGCTGTTCGAGGCGAGAAAAAAATATATGTTGAGTTTTCCTGTATCTATGAAACTTTTTTTTTATTCATTTTGAAAAAAATGAATTTTTCTAATTTTAATGAGGAAAATGACCCTATCCGAGGCGACAACTTTTTTGTTATTGGACCCACGAACAAAAACTTTACAGATTCTGAAAGGGCTGTTCGAGGCGAGAAAAAAATATATGTTACGTTTTCCTGTATCTGTGAAACTTTTTTTTTTATTCAGGTTTGAAAAAAATTAAATTTTTCGAATTTTAATGAGGAAAATGACCCTATCCGAGGCGACAACTTTTTTGTTATTGGACCCACGAACAAAACTTTACAGATTCTGAAAGGGCTGTTCGAGGCGAGAAAAAAATATATGTTGAGTTTTCCCGTATCTGTGAAACTTTTTTTTTATTAATTTTTGAAAAAAATAATTTTTCTAATTTTAATGAGGAAAATGACCTATCCGAGGACACAACTTTTTTGTTATTGACCCACGAACGTAAACTTTACAGATTCTGAAAGGGCTGTTCGAGGCGAGAAAAAAATATATGTTACGTTTTCCTGTATCTGTGAAACTTTTTTTTTTATTCAGGTTTGAAAAAAATTAAATTTTTCGAATTTTAATGAGGAAAATGACCTATCCGAGGAGACAACTTTTTTGTTATTGGACCCACGAACAAAAACTTTACAGATTCTGAAAGATGCTTCAGGCGAGAAAAAAATATATGTTGAGTTTTCCTGTATCTATAAACTTTTTTTTTTATTCAGGTTTGAAAGAAAATTAAATTTTTCAATTTTCATGAGGAAAATGACCCTTTCCGAGGACGCAACTTTTTTGTTATTAGACCCACGAACAAAAACTTTACAGATTCTGAAAGGGCTGTTCGAGGCGAGAAAAAAATATATGTTGAGTTTTCTTCTATCTATAAAACTTTTTTTTTTATTAATTTTTGAAAAAATGAATTTTTTCGAATTTTAATGAGGAAAATGACCCTTTCCGAGGACACAACTTTTTAACTACGAGTCTCAAGTCAATAAACTTTGCAGATTCTGGAAGATCTCGGCGAGGCGAGGAGAAACATGTTTTTTTCTTAATTTTAGATCGGAAATTTTTTTTTTCGGACCGTTCCGGAGAAATTCGAAATTTTTTTTTTCTTTCGATTTCCGCACTCTCCGAAACGACGAAAACGACCCGCCGGGACCCCGAATTTTTTTCGGAGGGCTCCTCGGGCGGTCCCCCGCTCGACCCCGGGGTCGAAAAAACGGAAATCCCGCGGGTTCGCCCTCCGGGAAAAATGGGAAAAAAACGGGATAAACGGACGCAGGGGGCGATGCGGTCGACTCCCGGAACCGGAAAGGAGCTCTTCCGACGCGGCACCTCCGGGGCCGTCCCGGCACGTCGTCCTCTTTTCCCCATTCGGAACGGTTCTCCGGACAGGGCGGAAAAACCGCGGTTTCCGGTCCCGGAAAATAAAAAAAAAACACCTTCTCCCGCTCTTAATTTCGGAACCGCTCGCGGGATCTTCCCGGAAATCCAGATTCCGGTCCGTCTCGGCGAGACGAGCTCGAATCCGAAATCGGAATTCCGAAATTCCATCAAGTTTCGGGTCCCCGGCCTCCCGAAGGCGACCTCGGGCCCCCTTTTCCACGGGGCCCCCCGTTGCGGGCAGGGCTCCGAAAATCGCTGGGGAAGCGGGCAGCATCGAGTTCTACCCGAGATAAATTTCTCGTGCGTCCCGGGACGCCCGTTCGCGATCTGGGGGCCCGGGAGCGTTTTCGGGGCCCACCTCGTAGCGGGCCCGGATTCGGGGCCAGGATCCCGAATCTCGTATTTTCGGGTTCCTCTCGACGGGACCTACCCGCCTGCGAAGATTCGAGCTCGTGACTCGTTCGGTTCGCGTTTTACGGGCGGAGGAGGTTTTTCGAAATGTCGCGAAAATTTCAAAGTCCCGGGTTCGAAACGCAACGTTTTCGAATAACTCCCGGAAAAAAGGGTCTAATTTCGTGAATCGGGTGTCGACGATAGACCCGGTCGACACGCATCGACGGAGGTGCCTTTCGTAGAAATAAATTGAAACTTTTTTTTTTATTCGCGAATTTCGAAATTTCGCGAATTTTTTCTAAGTCCAAAATCGAAACGCAACGTTTTCGAATAACTCCCGGAATAAAGGGTCTATCTTCGAAAATGGGGTACGAAAAGACGGTCCTCGTCGACACGCATCGATTGAGCTGCCTTTCGTAGAAATCGATCGGTAACTTTTTTTTTTATTCCGATATTTCCGAAATTCGCGAATTTTTTCTAAGTCCCGAAGCTCGGCTCCGGTGTTCCGTCGAAAAACTGCTACGATTCCGTCGTCGGAGGCCGCGTGTTTTTTTTCGGACCCGACTTTCCGAACGATTCTCGCGTATTCCGAGAGAGCACGTCCGGGGGACTTAGAAAATGTTTCGTTCTCGATTTTAAATCGAAAACTTTTTTTTTTAAGCCCCCCCGAAGGAGTGGAATGCGACCTACGAATAGGGGCGCGCCCCGAAGCGGACCCGGAGTCCGCCCGATCCGCCCCGTTTTCGGGCCGCGGGGTGCTCCCGGTGCGGGCTCGAACCTCCCGGTGCGGAAACGCGGCCGACGCGCGATGCAGGGGCGCCACCGGGTGCGCCGTTTTCGCACTTCCGGGCCGTGCCGCGGACCTAAAAAAGAGAGCTGGGACCTCGGATTTTTTTCGGCGGGTGCTCCCGGAGGACCCCTGCGCGACGGCGGGGTCCGAAAAAAAAAATTCCCGTAAGTTTGCGCCCCACGAATTAAATCGTAAAACCCGGATAAACCCGCGCAGGGGGCGCTGCGATCGACTCGAGGGTCCGGAAGGGCACTCGTTCGACGCGGCTCCCTCGGGGCTTCGCGGACATATTTTTTTCTCGGAGATACTCCCGAGAGCTCTCGAGATACGGCGGGAAAACCGCGTTTCGCCGCCCCTGCAAATAAAAAAAAAATACACTCTTTCCCGAATAAAAACGGGACCGCTCGCGGGATCGTCCCGAAACTCCAGATTCGGGTAGATCCCGACCGGGCGAACGCGGTCCCGGCGTTCGAATTCCGAAATTCCGGTCGGTTCGCGCGCCCGGGCCCGCCGAATTGCGTTCCTTTCCCATTTTTTCGCCGGGGCGCCGCGGGGCGCAGCGCTCCGAAACTCGCCACGGGGAGGCGTCCCCGCGGGACCCACCCGCGTGAATTTTTTTAAAAGAAAATTCCCGCGGGTTCGCGAGTTGTGCGGTTCGGAGCGAAAAAGGGGCCCCCCGGCGAGGGTCTCGCGTTCGAGACCCGAACCTCGACCGACACGTTTTCGGAATCCTCTCGCCGAGACGATTCGAAAGAAGTTAATTTCGAGAGAATCGGATCGCAATTTCGGGAGTTATCGAGCGCGGAAGGTTTCCCGCCTTCGAGAAATGGAAGAAAAAAAGAAAAAAACTCGACAGGTATTCCCGAAGATCTTCCGGACTGAATTCCGTCGTCCTGATGTCCGGCACGGCGGGGAATTTCGGAGACCGAGTGCCACGCCCCCTCCCTGTCGGAAATTTCCGAAAAGGACCCTTTTTCGGTGCGTTTCGAGGACTCTGAAACTTTTTCTCGAAGGGTCCCGCCCGGGTCCTTCGACTCCGGGGCCCGCGAATCGGATCGCTTCGATTTTTTTTTTTTTTTTTTCAAACTCGGCGCCCTTTCGCCGTCCGGACTTTTCTTTCTTCTCCGGAACGCCGGATTTCGAAGTTTCGAGGCGCCCCGGTTCGGGCGGCGGGGTTCGAACCCGCGGGGTCGATTTTTTTTTCCGAAAACGAAATTTTTTTAACGCCCCGCTCTCGAATTTCGCCTCGGAAGGTAGAGCTCGCCGAGGAGAAGAAAAAGATATCTCGGTTTCGGTCGTGGCTCCGTAACTTTTTTTTTTATCGATTTTCGAAGGAATTGCGAAGGGAGGGCGCTCCCTTCGAAAAATCGCGCCCTTCGAACGGCTCGGTTCCCGGACTCGAAATCCGCAGATTCCGAAAGAACTCCTCGAGACGAAGACGGCCGTGTGTCGTTTTCGCGCGTAGCTCCGTAAGTTTTTTTTTTACGGCGGTTCGAAAAAACGTCTAATTTTTTCGAATTTTCTCGACCCAAAAGACCCTCGCTCCGTGCGCCGCTTTTTACTTATCGGTTTCCGGTGATTAATCTTTACAGATTCAGAAAGAACTCGCCGAGACGAAGACTGTGGTGTACCTTTTCGAAGCGTAGCTCGTCGGAAAAGGGGTCGGAAAAAACATTGAAGTTTTTCGAATTTTCCGGAGAAAAAAGACCCTCTCTCCGCGAGCCAATTTCACGCCGTCGGTTTCCGCGAATTGTTCTTTACAGATTCGAAAAGGCCTCGACGAGACGAAGACGCCGACGTGCCGTTTTCGCACCTAGCTCCGAAACTCTCTCCTTCGATGGACTTTGAAGCGACTCGGAATTTTTCCGATTTTCCTCCGGAAAAACGAACTTGCTCCGCGCGCTGCTCTTTACCTATCGCACCGAACGAATCGATCTTTACGTATCCCGAAAGAACTCGCCGAGACGTAGACGAGGATGTACTTTTTTCGAGTACGGCTCCGTAACTTTCTTTTTTATTCGGGTCGGGAAAAAAAAATCTCTGAAATTTTTTTTAAAAAGTAGGGATGGAAGAAACGTCCCGAAAGGATCGGAGAGGTCTCCGGAAGCGCGGGAATGGAAGAAAAGAGGAAGGGAACCGTGCGGCGGGTCGAAAGGAGCGAAACGGAGGGACTCCGGTGCTCCGCGCTTCCGCACCACGCCCACGTGACGACTTGGATCCCCGGCGGCCGTCCGAAACGCGCCGAATCCGCACCCCGGGTGGAACCGGGTGCGCCCTTTCCGAATTTCCGGTCCTTTTCCCGATGCCGCCGCAACTTTTCCGTCGGGGGCTCTCCGAAGCGTCGGATTTTTCGATTTTTCACTAAAGAGAGGACCCTTGCTCCTCGCACAACTTTTTTGTTATTGGACCCACTAACGTAAACTTTGCAGATTCTGAAAGATCTATTCGAGGCGAGAAAAAAATATATGTTGAGTTTTCCTGTATCTCTGAAACTTTTTTTTTTATTCAGGTTTGAAAACATTTAAAATTTTGGAATTTTTCACGAGGGAAATGACCTTTCCGAGGACACAACTTTTTTGTTATTGGACCCACGAACAAAAACTTTACAGATTCTGAAAGAGCTGTTCGAGGCGAGAAAAAATATATGTTACGTTTTCCTGTATCTATAAAACTTTTTTTTTATTCAGGTTTGAAAAAAATTAAATTTTTCGAATTTTAATGAGGAAAATGACCCTATCCGAGGAGACAACTTTTTTGTTATTGACCCACGAACAAAAACTTTACAGATTCTGAAAGGCTGTTCGAGGCGAGAAAAAAATATATGTTACGTTTTCCTGTATCTGTGAAACTTTTTTTTTTATTCAGGTTTGAAAAAATTAAATTTTGAATTTTAATGAGGAAAATGACCCTTTCCGAGGACACAACTTTTTTGTTATTGACCCACGAACAAAAACTTTACAGATTCTGAAAGGGCTGTTCGAGGCGAGAAAAAAATATATGTTACGTTTTCCTGTATCTGTGAAACTTTTTTTTTTATTCAGGTTTGAAAAAAATTAAATTTTTCGAATTTTAATGAGGAAAATGACCCTATCCGAGGACACAACTTTTTTGTTATTGGACCCACGAACAAAAACTTTACAGATTCTGAAAGGGCTGTTCGAGGCGAGAAAAAAATATATGTTACGTTTTCCTGTATCTGTGAAACTTTTTTTTTTATTCAGGTTTGAAAGAAAATTAAAATTTTGGATTTTACTGAGGAAAATGACCTTTCCAGGACACAACTTTTTTGTTATTAGACCCACGAACAAAAACTTTACAGATTCTGAAAGGGCTGTTCGAGGCGAGAAAAAAATATATGTTACGTTTTCCTGTATCTGTGAAACTTTTTTTTTTATTCAGGTTTGAAAGAAAATTAAAATTTTGGATTTTACGTGAGAAAAATGACCTTTTCCAAGGACACAACTTTTTTGTTATTGGACCCACGAACAAAAACTTTACAGATTCTGAAAGGGCTGTTCGAGGCGAGAAAAAAATATATGTTACGTTTTCCTGTATCTGTGAAACTTTTTTTTTATTCAGGTTTGAAAAAAATTAAATTTTCGAATTTTAATGAGGAAAATGACCTTTCCGAGGACACAACTTTTTTGTTATGGACCACGAACAAAAACTTTACAGATTCTGAAAGGCTGTTCGAGGCGAGAAAAAAATATATGTTACGTTTTCCTGTATCTGTGAAACTTTTTTTTTTATTCAGGTTTGAAAAAAATTAAATTTTCGATTTTAATGAGGAAAATGACCTTTCCAAGGACACAACTTTTTGTTATCGGACCCACGAACAAAAACTTTACAGATTCTGAAAGGGCTGTTCGAGGCGAGAAAAAAATATATGTTACGTTTTCCTGTATCTGTGAAACTTTTTTTTTTATTCAGGTTTGAAAAAAAATAAATTTTTCGAATTTTAATGAGGAAAATGACCTTTCCGAGGACACAACTTTTTTGTTATTGGACCCACGAACAAAAACTTTACAGATTCTGAAAGGCTGTTCGAGGCGAGAAAAAAATATATGTTACGTTTTCCTGTATCTGTGAAACTTTTTTTTTTATTCAGGTTTGAAAAAAATTAAATTTTTCGAATTTTAATGAGGAAAATGACCTTTCCAGGACACAACTTTTTTGTTATTGGACCCACGAACAAAAACTTTACAGATTCTGAAAGGGCTGTTCGAGGCGAGAAAAAAATATATGTTTAGTTTTCCTGTATCTGTGAAACTTTTTTTTTTATTCAGGTTTGAAAAAAATTAAATTTTTCGAATTTTAATGAGGAAAATGACCATTTCCGAGGACACAACTTTTTTGTTATTGGACCCACGAACAAAAACTTTACAGATTCTGAAAGGGCTGTTCGAGGCGAGAAAAAAATATATGTTACGTTTTCCTGTATCTGTGAAACTTTTTTTTTATTCAGGTTTGAAAAAAATTAAATTTTTCGAATTTTAATGAGGAAAATGACCATATCCGAGGACACAACTTTTTTGTTATTGGACCCACGAACAAAAACTTTACAGATTCTGAAAGGGCTGTTCGAGGCGAGAAAAAAATATATGTTACGTTTTCCGTATCTGTGAAACTTTTTTTTTTATTCAGGTTTGAAAAAAATTAAATTTTTCGAATTTTAATGAGGAAAATGACCCTATCCGAGGACACAACTTTTTTGTTATTGGACCCACGAACAAAAACTTTACAGATTCTGAAAGGGCTGTTCGAGGCGAGAAAAAAATATATGTTACGTTTTCCCGTATCTGTGAAACTTTTTTTTTTATTCAGGTTTGAAAAAAATAAATTTTTCGAATTTTAATGAGGAAAATGACCTTTCCAGGACACAACTTTTTTGTTATTGGACCCACGAACAAAACTTTACAGATTCTGAAAGAGCTGTTCGAGGCGAGAAAAAAATATATGTTAGTTTTCCTGTATCTGTGAAACTTTTTTTTTTATTCAGGTTTGAAAAAAATTAAATTTTTCGAATTTTAATGAGGAAAATGACCTTTCCAAGGACACAACTTTTTTGTTATTGGACCCACGAACAAAAACTTTACAGATTCTGAAAGCTGTTCGAGGCGAGAAAAAAATATATGTTAGTTTTCCTGTATCTATAAACTTTTTTTTTATTCAGGTTTGAAAAAAATAATTTTTCAATTTTATGAGGAAAATGACCTTTCCAGGACACAACTTTTTGTTATTAGACCACGAACAAAAACTTTACAGATTCTGAAAGAGCTGTTCGAGGCGAGAAAAAAATATATGTTACGTTTTCTTCTATCTATAAAACTTTTTTTTTATTAATTTTTGAAAAAAATGAATTTTTTCGAATTTTCCTGAGGAAAATGACCCTTTCCGAGGACACAACTTTTTAACTACGAGTCTCAAGTCAATAAATTTGCAGATTCGGAAGATCTCGGCGAGGCGAGGAGAAACATGTTTTTTTCTTAATTTTAGATCGAATATTTTTTTTTTCGGACCGTTCCGGAGAAATTCGAAAATTTTTTTTTCTTTCGATTTCCGAACTCTCCGAAACGCCGAAAACGACCCGCCGGGACCCCGAATTTTTTTCGGAGGGCTCCTCGGGCGGTCCCCCGCTCGACCCCGGGGTCGAAAAAACGGAAATCCCGCGGGTTCGCCCTCCGGGAAAAATGGGAAAAAAACGGGATAAACGGACGCAGGGGGCGGTCGACTCCCGGAACCGGAAAGGAGCTCTTCCGACGCGGCACCTCCGGGGCCGTCCCGGCACGTCGTCCTCTTTTCCCCATTCGGAACGGTTCTCCGGACAGGGCGGAAAAACCGCGGTTTCCGGTCCCGGAAAATAAAAAAAAAACACCTTCTCCCGCTCTTAATTTCGGAACCGCTCGCGGGATCTTCCCGGAAATCCAGATTCCGGTCCGTCTCGGCGAGACGAGCTCGAATCCGAAATCGGAATTCCGAAATTCCGTCACTTTCGGGTCCCCGGCCTCCCGAAGGCGACCTCGGGCCCCTTTTCCACGGGGCCCCCCGTTGCGGGCAGGGCTCCGAAAATCGCTGGGGAAGCGGGCGGCGTCGAGTTCTACCCGAGATAAATTTCTCGTGCGTCCCGGGACGCCCGTTCGCGATCTGGGGGCCCGGGAGCGTTTTCGGGGCCCACCTCGTAGCGGGCCGGATTCGGGGCCAGGATCCCGAATCTCGTATTTTCGGGTTCCTCTCGACGGGACCTACCCGCCTGCGAAGATTAGAGCTCGTGACTCGTTCGGTTCGCGTTTTACGGGCGGAGGAGGTTTTTCGAAATGTCGCGAAAATTTCAAAGTCCCGGGTTCGAAACGCAACGTTTTCGAATAACTCCCGGAAAAAAGGGTCTAATTTCGTGAATGGGTGTCGGACGATAGACCCGGTCGACACGCATCGACGGAGGTGCCTTTCGTAGAAATAAATTGAAAACTTTTTTTTTTATTCGCGAATTTCGAAATTTCGCGAAAATTTCAAAGTCCCGGGTTCGAAACGCAACGTTTTCGAATAACTCGCGAACGGAGAGGGCTAGCGACTCAAACTTAATTTTAAACGAAAGAGCTCTCGAATACGCACATTTGGACGGGTCGATCGACGAAATCGGACCGTAACTTCTTTTTGCGTTCCCTTCCGGGGCCCTCAAAATTTTTTTTTTCGGGCCCGGGAGCCCCCGCAAGGAGTCCGATCGCCTCCGAATTGGGTACCGAGGTAGAACCCGTCGAGACGCGTCTATCGACATCTTCCCGATCGAAATCGAACGGCGGGTTCTCCTTCCGGAAAGGGCGTCGTGTCGTCTCGGGGCCCGGCGTCTGCAGGGGCCCCCGTTGGTTCCAAAATTACGAGACTCCGATACGAGGTGCGCCTCGTCGCGACGCACCGGCACGATTTTTTTCGAGACTCCACGACGATCGGGGGGGCCTCGGGAAGCCGCGCAAGGTACAGCTAGGGTCCCCCCCCACGGGGCCCCCGCAGGAGCCAATTTTTTAAAAAAAATTTTTTCGGGAGGCCCGCGACCTGGCCTTTCGATCCGTACCAGAAAGAAGTCCTCGGAGGCTCCGGTTTAGGATTTAGGGGCGAAAAGGGCAGAAAAAAAACGTTTTTCGGAAGGGACCCCCAGGGGACCCCCTTGGAGGCAGGGCTCCGAGATCGAAACGGGGGAAGGAGATCCCCGGTCCCCTTCCGCGGTACCGGTTTCGAGCGGAAATTCCCTTCGGTTCCCGAGTTACGAATTTTTGAAGTTTCGGGACCCCCGAAATCAACTCCCCGAAAAAGGGTCCCAGGACCCCGAAATTCGGCGAGTGGTCCGAAAACGAAGTAGCGCGAGGTCTGTCGAGAGTTCTTTGGAAATTTCCATTTTTTCTCGAAAAATGAATTTTTGGTCCCACATTTTGCCTAAGAAACTGCACGAGATTCTGTCCCCTCCCCTCCCCGTCGGCAAGCATCATGCCGCAGCGCACCGGAGACGAAGAACGTTTCCAAGATAGCTGGCACGCCAGTTGCCCTATATAGGGGGAGGTGTGTGCTCGATCGAGCTGCACTTCCGAGGTTCGACAGGAGCTCTCCTCTCGCTCTCGGGGCGGGGTGCGAGTGCACGAATGATGTCGACGGTCCTCGGATGAGCGCTCTCGAGCTTCCTTCTCGCGTTTTGGTATAACGCGAGGTGGCCCTCCCGGGACCCGGCGGCGTGCTCGCGGTCCCTGCGTTCCGCCGGGGCACCCCTCGGGCCGGTGCCTCGGAGCGAAACGGAACGCGTCGTGCTCCGGCGGAGTCGGAGTCACGACAGCTCGCCGTTGATTTTGCAACGGCGGGTTCGCGGTCTCTTCGTTCCGACGACGCACCACTCTCTCCGTGCCTCTCGAGAGTGGTGTTGCGTCGAACGGAGAGGTGGTGCTCCGGCGGAGCCGGGTCACGACCACTCGCCGGTCCGGTCCAGGCGGCGGGTTCGCGGTCTCTTCGTTCCGACGACGCACCACTCTCTCCGTGCCTCTCGAGAGTGGTGTTGCGTCGTAACGGGAGAGGTGGTGCTCCGGCGGAGCCGGGGTCACGACCACTCGCCGGTCCGGTCCAGGCGGCGGGTTCGCGGTCTCTTCGTTCCGACGACGCACAGCTCTCTCCGTACCTGCGAAGGAACCGGAAGAGTGGTGCCCCGGCGGAATCGCGGTCACGACACCCCGCCGCCGAGGTCGGGCGGTGGTGCTGTCGTCGCCCGGAGCCCTTCGGGGCGCGACGTTTTCCGTACTCGGATTCCGGTGTTCCCACGATTTCGAGGTAAAGAAGTGGGGCAGGATTCTCTCCCCTCCCCTCCTCCCCCGGACGCCCGGTGCCGCGGAGGACCGCAGATCGAAATCGTTTCCAAGATATCTGGACAGGTCGATACCCTATATGGGGAGGACCTGTCTGAGGATGACAGGTCTGAGAGTCATGATCGAAACACCACTCGAGTGGGTTGGATCTGAGTCTCCTGATGTGGTGGACTGGTTTCCAATGAACGAACCGGATCGCGTGCGAAACCTCTCAACGTGCCCAGGTTGCGAGGTGACGTCTGGATTCGGCGAGCTCTGCGGATCTGCCTACGTCACCCCCCTCGGGCAGGGGCCCGAGTAGTCCCGTGCCGTGCTTTGTCGGCCGGGACCGCCTCCGAGGAGGTCGACTGCTGAGCGAACCGTAACGACGTCGCGAGCGAAGCCTGGAACGGGGCAGGTTTTATTCGCGTCGGAATTCGGTGAGCGATGCGGTCGCTTCGGAAGGGGCATGTGTGATTGTCCCGTGCTCTGATAGCCGGGATGATCGTATTTATATCGTCCCGTGCTGGGTTCGCCGGGACCGTGTATCTCCCGCTTCGGCGGTTGCTTCCGATGGGGTGACCCGTCTCTGATTAGTCCCGTGCTGGGTTCGCCGGGACCGTGTATCTCCCGCTTCGGCGGGACCACGATGTTGCCTCTCGTCGAGGCGACTGCCGTCGACTGCGGAGCGGACCGGAACGACGACGACGTCGCGTGCGAAGCCTGCAACGTGTCCATGTTGTCGGGCGGGAGGTGCCGTCGTCGGAATACGGTGGAGCTCTGCGGGCCGGCGGTTGCTTCCGATGGGGTGACCAGCCTCTAGAATGGTGCCTCCCAGGAGGCTGCCGAAGGATTTTCTCTCTGGCCAGCCGCGTCGTAGGTTAGGGTCCGGCGGAGGAACGCGTTGGACGGATCCCCGAGGAGGAGAAGCCTGTCAGTGGACGGAAGAGGACCTGCCCCCGGCCCGGACGGAAGGAAGGGGACCTGACGGAAGAGGACCGTAGGGGATTGACGGAAGAGGACCGTAGGAGATTGACGGAAGAGTGTGTCGTCGCGGTGAATTCCATCAGATGGTCGCGGAGAAGTGGATCGTCGCGGAACTGCATTCAAGCGGATCGTCCCGGACTGCGGTGTTGCCTCTCGTCGAGGCGACTGCCGTCGACTGCGGAGCGAGGCGGAACGACGACGACGTCGCGTGCGAAGCCTGCAACGTGTCCATGTTGTCGGGCGGGAGGCGCCGTCGTCCTAGTTTCGTCGAGCTCTGCGGACCGGCGGTTGCTTCCGATGGGGTGACCCGTCTCTGATTGGTCCCGTGCTGGGTACGCCGGGACCGTGTATCTCCCGCTTCGGCGGGACACAACCTGTCTCTCTGCTCGGCTCGCCCGGCCTCTCCGGAGGCTCCGGCGAGTCTCGCATTTGCTCTGCCACGGAGCCGGCCTGATCCTCGACGATGGCCGACGGCTCTTTCGAAATCTACGGAAGCGAACGCTTCAGACTGCGTTCCCTTGCGCACGTCGAAATTGTGGATGGTGAACCGAAGTGTAAGGCCGGCGGCGTGCGGACTGTTCCGCTCGCCGTTCGACGAAATGGAAGGATACCTGGTTGATCCTGCCAGTAGCATATGCTTGTCTCAAAGATTAAGCCATGCATGTCTCAGTACTTGCCGCTCCGACGGCGAAACCGCAAATGGCTCATTAAATCAGTCACGGTTCATTGGATCGTGACGCGTTACTTGGATAACTGTGGCAATTCTAGAGCTAATACATGCAGCCGAGCTCCGACCCTCCGGGGGACGAGCGCTTTTATTAGATTGTGACCGGCCCCTCCTCTCGGGGTGGGGATCGGAAACGTGAACCGAAGCTGAGTAACTTTGGCAGATCGCACGGGCCCGTCCCGGCGACGCATCTTTCAAGTGTCTGCCCTATCAACTGTCGACGGTAGGTCATGCGCCTACCGTGGTCGCCACGGGTGACGGGGAATCAGGGTTCGATTCCGGAGAGGGAGCCTGAGAGACGGCTACCACATCTAAGGAAGGCAGCAGGCACGCAAATTACCCACTCCCGGCTCGGGGAGGTAGTGACGAAAAATAACGATACGGGACTCATCGAGACCCCGTGATCGGAATGAGTACGCTCTAAACCCCCTAACGAGGACCTACCGGAGGGCAAGACTAATGCCAGCCGCTGCGGTAATTTTAGCTCCGGTAGCGTATACTAAAATTGTTGCAGTTAAAAAGCTCGTAGTCGGACCTCTGCTCCGGACGCCGGGGGCCGCTCGCGCGGTCTCCCGCTGCGCTTCCGGGCATTCTGCCCGCCACCTCGCGGGGTGATTTTAAAAGGTCGTCCCCGGGTGGAAGGCGGTGATCGCTTTGCAAAAATTAGAGTGCTCAGAGCAGGCCCTGCCGCCTGGATAGTAATGCACGGAACGATGGAAGACGCCCTCGGTCCCGGGTTTCCGTGGGAACAGGTCGACGGAGACCGAGGGAATGATCGATAGGAGCAGACGGGGGCATCCGTATTCCGACGCTAGAGGTGAAATTCTTGGACCGTCGGAAGACGACCCACTGCGAAGGCATTTGCCAAGAATGCTTCCATTGACCAAGAACGAAAGTCAGAGGCTCAAAGAAGATTAGATACCTTTGTAGTTCTGACCGTAAACGATACCCTCCAGCGATCCGGCTGCGTACGAACGTGACGCGCCGGGCAGCTTGCCCGGGAAACCTGAGTTCAGGCTCCGGGGGAAGTATGGTTGCAAAGCTGGAACTTAAAGGAATTGACGGAGGGGCACTACCAGGAGTGGAGCCTACGGCTTAATTTGACTCAACACGGGACAACTCACCCGGTCCGGACATGTGCTCGATGGACAGATTGACAGCTCTTTCTAGATTCCGTGGATGGTGGTGCATGGCCGCAGTTGGTTCGTGGGGTGACCTGTCTGGTTAATTCCGATAAACGAACGAGATTCTCGCCTATTAAATAGGTGCCCTTCATCCTATCGCGATGGAGGGGAACTTCTTAGAGGGACCGGCGGCTTCGAAGCCGTACGAGAGAGAGCGATTGCAGGTCTGTGATGCCCTTAGATGTCCGGGGCCGCACGTGCGCTACAGTAGAGGGGACAACGTGCGAAGGTGCCTCGGCCGTCGGGCCCGGGTAACCCGAGCAGTCTCTCTCAGTGCTGGGGACAGGGGATTGTAATTATTCCCCTCGAACGAGGAATTCCCAGTAGGCGCGAGTCACTAACTCGTGCCGACTAAGTCACTGCCCTTTGTACACACCGCCCGTCGCTATCTCCGATTGAGCGGTGGAGTGAGGTCTTCGGACCAGCGCTCGGGCGACCTCTCCGGGGTCGAGTCGACGTGCCGGGAAGATGACCGAACTTGGCCGCTTAGAGGAGGTAAAAGTCGTAACAAGGTTTCCGTAGGTGAACCTGTGGAAGGATCATTGCAATCTTTAATGAGATTTTAATAAGAGAGCGGAATGGGCTCGGAGCACCCACCGCATATATATATTAAAAAGCTGGATGGCGGTGGAGTTGGGGCGACCCACCGCCGAAGAAGAAAAAAAAAATTTTTTTTCTTACAATTTTTCGATTCGAACGGAGGGCAGTCGAGGGGTGCCTGTTCCCGGCCGATTTTGCGGCAGGAGGGATGTTCGGATTTCCGAGCACGGCTCGAAGAGATGCGCCCGCGTGCGCACCGCCCCACTGCCCCTTCCCTTCGGGGGAGGAAACAAAAACGAAGAAATTCTAATTAAAGCGTCCTTCGTGCGGCGGACGCGATGAAAATTGTCGCATCGTACAGCTCCGAGCAGTGGATCACTCGGCTCGCGGGTCGATGAAGAACGCAGCCAGCTGCGAGATTTGGTGTGAATTGCAGAACACTCAGATCACTGATTATTCGAACGCACATTGCGGCTCCCGCTCCTCTGCGGGAGCCTCGCCTGTCTGAGGGTCGCGTGATGCATGCAGAGGTTCTTTCCTCGGAAGGTGACCAAACGGCCCCTTCGGATTCGTCCGTGGGCTCAGAGAACGATCTCTCCCGGGGATCGACCGCAAACGTACCCCCGGGAGCAAGACAGATAAGGGATAACTATGAAAACGAGAAGCGACCTCAGATCAGACGAGAGAACCCGCCGAACTTAAGCATATCAGTAAGCGGAGGAAAAGAAAACAACAGTGATTCCCCCAGTAGCGGCGAGCGAAAAGGGAAGAGCCCAGCGCCGAATCCCTGCGTCGAGAGGCGCAATTCGGGAAATGTGGCGTAAGGAGTGCGCGCAGGTCCGCCGCAGGGTTCGAGGTAAGTCCCCCTGACAGGGGCTTTTCCCGTGGCGGGTGCCAGGCCCGTGTCCTCGAGCCCCGTCGGCGGTGCCGGCGCCTCCGGAGAGTCGGGTTGCTCGGGAGTGCAGCCCCAAGGCGGGAGGTAGACTCCTCCCAAGGCTAAATACGACCGCGAGACCGATAGCAAACAAGTACCGTGAGGGAAAGTTGCAAAGAACTTTGAAGAGAGAGTTCAAGAGACGTGAAACTGCTCGGAGGGAAACGGGTGGGCCCTCGAAGTCCCGACCTTCCGCGGAGACTCAGTCGCTGTCGAGCGACGCACTTCTCCGCGGGATTCTAGGGAAGTCGCGGCCGGTCGCCTTCTTCTCTCCGCCTCCGGGTGAGTCCGCCGCGCACCTTACGGAGCGTCGGCGTCCCCCGGGGGCCCGATGCAGAGAGGGCGACCCGGTGCCCGCACGGGCCAGCTCCTCCCGCCGTCCGCCTCTTCCGGGCACCTGAAGCCCGTCCGTCGCCGACGCGCCTCGTCCCTCGTGGAGGGCGGTCCTTCGGGCGACTCCTCGAAGTCGGAAATGTACTCATGCGGGCGGAGGGAGTTGCGGTTCCGCGACGAGTAGGTCGGTCACCCACCCGACCCGTCTTGAAACACGGACCAAGGAGTCTTGCTCTCGTGCGAGTCTAAAGGTACTCTACGAAGCCCAGAGGCGCAGCGAAAGCGTAGATCGCGATCCCTCCTCTGACTCGAGGGGGGCGCAGCGACCGCCCGTGCCTGAAGTGGGAACGGAGCGAGAGCACGAGGGCAGGGACCCGATAGGTGGTGAACTATTCTCGGGCAGGACGAAGGCCGAGGAAACTCGGCTGGAGGTCCGAAGCGGTTCTGACGTGCAAATCGATCGTCCGACCCGAGTATAGGGGCGAAAGACCAATCGAACCACCTGGTAGCTGGTTCCCTCCGAAGTTTCCCTCAGGATAGCCGTCGCTCGTCGGCAGCAGTCTCGCCGGGTAGAGAGAATGATTAGAGCGCCTCGGGGACGCCCGTGTCACTCGACCTCTTCTCAAACTACGAACGGACGAGAAGGGAGCCTCTCCCGATTCGGAGGCCTCCCGAGTAAGGATGCAGAGTGGCGCGTGGGCCACTTTTGGTAAGCAGAACTGGCGCTGCGGGATGAACCGAACGCCGGGTTAAGGCGCCCGATGCGGGACGCTCAGAGACCCCATAAAAGGTGTCGGTTGCTCTATACAGCAGGACGGTGGCCACGGAAGTCGGCATCCGCTAAGGAGTGTGTAACAACTCACCTGCCTAAGCAACCGGTCCTGAAAATGGATGGCGCTCCAGCGTCGAGCCCATACCCGGCCCTTTCTCTAACGTTCGGATACGGAGAAAGGAGTAGGAGGGTCGCGGCGGAGAGCGTAGAAGGTCAGGGCGCGAACCCGACTGGAGCCTCCGCCGGTGCAGATCTTGGTGGTAGTAGCAAATATTCGAGTGAGAACCTCGAAGACTGAAGCACGGAGAAGGGTTCCATGTGAACAGCAGTTGAACATGGGTGAGTCGGTCCTGATTCACTTCCTAATGGAATTATTAAAAGCTTCTATTATTTGAGATGAGAAGTATGGAGAATGGGAAAAGGGTTAATATTCCCTTACCCGGACACGGAGATAGGGGCACCCGTGTCCCAAGTGCGGTAACGCAAACGAACTCGGCGACGCCGTCGGAGGACCCGGAGAAGAGTTGACTTTTCTTCGTAAGAGCTCGTGTCCCTGGAATCTCGTCACGAGGAGATAGGGACGCTGTTCTCGTAAGAGCACGGTCGCTGCTGCCGTGTCCGGTGCGCCTCCGCCGGCCCTTGAAAAACCGAGGGAGAGAGTGTGATTTTCGTGCCGGTCCGTACCCATATCCGCAGCAGGTCTCCAAGGTGAACAGCCTCTAGTCTCTAGAACAATGTAGGTAAGGGAAGTCGGCAAGTTCGATCCCTAACTTCGGGAAAAGGATTGGCTCTTGTGTTTCCGTCCTCGCGGACCTCTTTTGCCGTATTTCTTGCGCTTCTGCCGTGGGGACTGACCGCCCTCTCCGAGGCGTGGTCGGACCCCTACGCGGACGGAGGGAAGAGGAAAGAGGGTGGCCTCGCTCCTTCGAGAGCCGGGGCTTGTGCCGCGGGACATCGTGGAAACGAACAAGAACTGGCACGGACTAGGGGAATCCGACTGTCTAATTAAAACAAAGCATTGCGACGGCCGGAGAACGGTGTTGACGCAATGTGATTTCTGCCCAGTGCTCTGAATGTCAAAGTGAAGAAATTCAATGAAGCGCGGGTAAACGGCGGAAGTAACTATGACTTTCTTAAGGTAGCCAAACGCCTCGTCATCTAATTAGTGACGCGCATGAATGGATTAACGAGATTCCCACTGTCCCTATCTACTATCTAGCGAAACCACAGCCAAGGGAACGGGCTTGGCGAATTCATCGGGGAAAGAAGACCCTTTCGAGCTTGACTGTAGTCTGACTCTGTGGCGAGGCATTATTGGCGTAGTCTAGGTGGGAGTCTTTTGCGAGGCGAGTCTGTGAAATACCACTACTTTGATCGCCTTGTTACTGATTCGGTGATGCTCTGTGGTCCTTCCTTTGGGATGCGACGTGTTATGTGAACTTAACCCCCATTTATTGAAAGTGGCGGGGAAGAGCTCCGAAGACAGTGTCAGGCAGGCAGTTTGTCTGGGGCGGAACATCTGTCAAAAGGCAACGCAGGTGTCCCAAGGCCGGCTCGGCCGGGACGGAAACCTGGCTTAGAGCAAAGGGGCAAAAGCCGGCTCGATCTCGTTCTTCAGTAAGGAAGGGGACCTCGAAAGAGGGGCCCATCGATCCTTTCGATGCGTGGGAGTCTCACGCGAGAGGTGTCAGAAAAGTTACCGGAGGGATAACTGGCTTGTGGCGGCCAAGCGTTCATAGCGACGTCGCTTATTGATTCTTCGATGTCGGCTCTTCCTATCATTGCGAAGCAGAATTCGCAAAGCGTTGGATTGTTCACCCACTAACAGGTAACGTGAGCTGGGTTTAGACCGTCGTGAGACAGGTTAGTTTTACCCTCATGAAGACGGGTCGTCGCGACGGTAAAATCTGCCCAGTACGAGAGGAACCGTAGGTTCGGACATTTGGTACTGCGCTCGGTGGTGCCGCCGGTGGCGCGAAGCTACCATCCGCTCGGATAACGGCTGAACGCCTCTAAGTCGGAAGCCGTCCCGAGAACGGTGAGGATATCATTGTGTGCCCCTCGCGTCGAACGGCAGCTCTAGCCCCTCGATGTTCCCCCTCGGCCCGCCGTCGGGGAGCGCGAGCGGGCGAAAGTGGCCCCTTCGCACGCCCGAGACCTCCGGGACCCTCCGTAGACTCCGAGGGTCCTGCTCCTGCGAGCCTGCCTCCGGGCAGACGAGTGATGTGAGTGGGCGTAGAGTCGTCTGCAGACGACGTTCTTGCTGGACGGGGTGTCGTAAGTAGCAGAGCACCCACCATAGTGCGATCTACTGAGACTCATCCCTCGTCCGGAGGACTCGCTGGCTCCGCCGGCGCCCCCTTTCCTTTTGGGGTAACGGTTCCCTCAAAGGGGACCCCGAAAACTGGAGAGTTGCAGTAAGGAAAAAAAAAAAAAATTCAGCGTGTCGAGAAGTCCACCGGAAGAGGGCATGCGGGCCCCGGTGACGGGAGAAGTGGAGCACGGTTCGTGCGAGGCTCGCAGGTAAGTGGATCGAGTTTGATGCGAAAGAGAAGGGTGATGCAGAGAACGGGAAGTGGACTTCGAAATTTTTCGAGGTCCACCGGAAGAGGGCGCTGTCTCGTGCGGGCCCTGGTGACGGGAGCCAAGCCGTCGGGAGAAGTGGAGTGGGTGCGAGGCTCGTGTGGAAGTCGAGAGAGGATAGAGTCGGTGTTGAAGGGAAGAGCGAGTGGTGAAGACGACGGCAAGTGGTGGCGAGAACGAGTGGTTTTGGACTTCGAAATTTTTCGAGGTCCACCGGAAGAGGGCGCTGGCTCGTGCGGGCCCCGGTGACGGGAGCCCCGCCGTCGGGAGAGGTGGAGGAAAGTGGCGAGGAGCTCGGAGTGAATCGGTCGCCGAAGCGAGACTCGCTCGAGCGAGCAGGAAGTGGCGAGAAGGAGAGGTTTTGGACTTGTGAATTTCGAGGTCACGAGCCGTCGGGGAGGAGTGGTGTTGTGGAGCTTCGTTCCGGTGTTCCATCGGACTTTGAAATGATCCGGGAGTGGGCTCGAGCGTGTCCGGATGGATGCCTCGTTCGGGTGTTCCGCCGAACCGGTGAAGTGATCGTGAAAAGCTGTCGTCGGCCGGCCCCGTCGAGTGCTTCGAAATCGAGGTTTGACCGATACAGCCCCCTGTGGAGTGCAACGCTGCGGTTGCGAGTTCTTCCTGTCTTTTTTTTTTTTTTTATCATTATGATTTACATAAATAAATAAAAAGTGTTCGCTATGCTTCGCTTCCCCCCTAAAATTGGTATATTCATTCCAGTAATACTGCATAATTTCATGACTGTGGATTTGTAATTTTTTTTTTTCCCCCTCCGGCCACCTCTGTGTATTTATATTTCTTCGTAAATGTACCGATTTAATTTCTTTTATCCAAAGTATTGTTTTATTAATATTTTTTTCTTTCTACAGTTACAAATATCCTACACATATTGTCATGAATTTTTCGGAGCACAGAAAAGCAAAAAGAATAGTAAGTTTTTTTTTTTTTCACCTGTGCGTATTTTTTTTTTTTTTTATTTTTTCCTCCCCCGAATGGAAGGGATAGATATATATTGATTAAAAGTAATGCCAGTCGTGCAGGTCGTTTTTCTCTGAAATTTTTAATTCTCGAGTACCACTAAGTTAATTAATTTTTTTTCCCAATAGTGGTATGTTAATGTTCTTTTGTAATTCTTTGCCACACAGAACTTTTCTTTTAAAATTATTACGACTCCTTTCGTGTAATGTAATATACATTGCATTGTTGGATATACATAACATTTAGGTCGATGTGGTATATTTTTTTTTTTTTTTTCTAATTAAAAAAAAAAAAAAAAAAGTAATGTTTTTTTTTATTCACAAAAAGTGCAATAAATACATACACAGAGTTCAGGTTTTGATTCATAACACGGATAGAACGAAATAAAACATTTCGCCGAACATTTCGATTCGTCATATTACCAATATTTCGAGTAGGGACGTACTTCCGGTTTTGCAAGCTCCGTTTCCGGTCGACCGACGATGCTGTAACTTTGCTTCCGAATGTCGTAAAAAAATCAAAACCAGAGTGTTTTCGGAATCTTTAACGGTACGGGCCGTAATATTAAACATATAAAATAGATTTCGAAGATTGCCCCCCCAAAAAAAGACGAATTTCGGTTTACCTCAAGGGAAACTGCGGAATAAAACGGAACGGGAAAAAATAGTGTAACATAACGTTCGGTTTTTCTTACCTGCCGTTGTGTATTTCTTTTATACATGTGGGCTGCTGTGACGGGTGCCTACGCGTTTCGCCGACCTTCTCTCGTAATCTTTCGAATTGTATTTATTTCAACCGATCCCCGCCGAGAGCCGAAGGTGTGACTTATGCAGACGAGATAGTTTCGGGCTCGGCGAGTTCGAAAGAGCTATAAAAAGGGAGAAATGAAACGAAGAGACGAGGATGACCACGTGTTTCGATGGAGGAGTAAACTACGTGATGGGTTTGAGAAGGTGATTCCGGGAGATTAGTCTGACTCGGTGAAGTTCGGTCAGCGGTAGGAAGATTATTGAAAAAAGCTTCATTCATTCGGTTAGGAGGTAACCGAAGATATCGAGGATTGAAGTCGCTCTACGGATCCTTCAAGTAGTCGCGAATCCTGTCTCGAAGAGATATCAGGTCTGTGTGATTTTCCTAAATTGAGTTATAAATGCGTAGTTCCGTTGCATGCGTTATCCGCCGGGTTTTCGGTCAGTGTTCCGTCGTTCACGATTGAATCCCGATCTCACTCCACCGTAATGTGTTGTTCTTAAAAGTTTGATTAGTATTTGTGTATTTCTATCGTAGGGAATAATGCGAATAAGTGATTTATTACTCGTGTAGTCATGAATTACGAATTGTAGACGACGTGCAAAGGGGTGTTAATAACCGTAGGGGTAGTGAGAGACCGCGACACTGTACACCGATTTTTTTTTTTTCTTTTCTTTCAAGGTGCATTGCTTTCCGATATACACCGTTCCCTCCCAGTAGGATAATTAAAAATAAGAAGAAAATGCCGAATGAAATAGACGGTGTTTTTCTCACCTGTGCGTATTTTCTTCTTCCGTGCACCGGTCTTCTTTTTCTGTGGAAAATAGGTTCGAAATAAAATCTTTCCGGCACTACGCGTGTATAAAATTATTTACCTCTACGCATATTCCCCCTTCAATGTACTCTGTACCGATTCGATTTTTTCTTTTTTGCTTTCTTCTCGAAGGGTGACACATTAAATAGACAGTACCTTCGTTACAATATACATATACGTCTTAATAAAGAGCAGTACTCTTAGCGAATAATTGCTACAAAAATAAATAAATAAATAAATAAAGGTTACGGTACTTACTTCATCCCCCCACCCCCGAAAAAAAGCGCGCAACTTCCGGTGGGGAGTTTCCTGGTTTTTTTCCACAGCTTTCCCATTTCATCTTCGAATATACATATATATACATTTCCCCGAAGAAAGTACCTGAAAAGAATGAGATCAGAATTTTCGCATAAAAATTCCACGAAGGAAAATGAAAAAAAAAAAAAAAAAAAAAAAAAGTAGTGATTTCTAGAAAATTAGAAACGGATTTAAAGGTCTCCGGATGCACCGGAAGGGGTCGACGACTCTCGAAACGCAGAGGAAACCGTGCGGTCCGTCGAAGAGAGCGAAAGCGCGGCCCCCCGGGTCGCCTCCGGAGCTCCGCGCTTCACGATCGCTCCAACGTGCCGACTTGGACCCCGCGGCCGTCCGGGAACGACGAAATCCGCACCCCGGGTGGAACCGGGTGCCCCTTTCCGAATTTCAGGTCCGTTTCCCGATCGCGCCGCGACTTTTCCGTGCAGGGGCGCCGAGGGGTGCTTTTTTTCCGATTTCGAGACCGTCCGAAACACATTCAAAGACGAGCTGGGACCTCGACTTTTTTTTCGAAGACTCCGCGGGAGGTCCCCCGCGCGACCCCGGGGTCGAAAAAAAAATAAACTCCCGCGGGTTCGCGCCCCGGGAGAAAAATGCGAAAAAACCGGACAGGGGGCGCTGCGATCGACTCCCGGATCCGAACGGGCACTCGTTCGACGCGGCACCTCCGGGGCCTCGCGCACGTGTTTTTCTTTTTCGCGTATTCCCGAAAGTTGTCGAGATAAGGCAGAAATGCACCTTTTCGCCGCCAGGGCGACGCGCTCTTTCCGAATAAAGACGGACGCTCGCGGATCTTCCGAAATCCGACGGCGATCCGACGAGGGAGCACGAATTCAATCGGAAGCCGAATTCCGCAAGTTCGCGCCCCCCCGAAGGCGACCTCGGCCCGCTTCGAAGCCCGCCCGCGGGCGCGCGGCTCCGAAAACGGCAGCGGAGACGCCCCGTAGAGGGTCCTGCCGGCGATAATTTTCGGGTGGGTCCCCGGACGTCGGTTCGGGAGCCCGGGCCCCCGGAGTGTTTTCGCGGGCCCGCACTCCGGCGCGGCCGATTTCGGGGCCGGGATCGAAAACGTCGTGTTTTCGAGTTCGTCTCGACGGGACCTACCCGGAAATACGAATCGGAGTTCGCGAAGGCGCAAGTTTCCGTTTCGGAGGCCGAGGAGTGTCGGACCCAGAACTCGATCTCTACGCCCCGGACGAAACTTTCTCGGGACACCACTTTTTTACGACGAGACCAGAGTCCTTACACTTTACGCAGTCCGGAAGAACTCGTCGAGACGAAGAGAAACGGGTACGGTTTTTAAAAACGGCTTCGTAACTTTCTTCTTCGACGGGGTCGGAAAAAAGGGAATTTTTTCGAATTTTTCGTCGAAAGTGCTCCTTTTTCCCGTCACCACTTCTTCGTCGTCGGACTCCCGTCGATAAACTTCACCGATTCCGAAAGAACGCATCGACACGAGTCGAGAGAGGTACTCGTTTCGATCGTGGCTCCGCGACTTTCCTTTTCGTCGGGCTCGGAACACATTTTCAGTTTTTCCGAATTTCTCGGCCCGAGCGACCCTTTCCCCGGACACAACTTTTTCCTCGTTGCGCTCTCGAACGTGAACTTCGAAGATCCGGAAAGAACTCTTTCGGACGAAGAGAAATACGTACGGTTTTCGAACGCAGCTCCGTAACTTTCTTTTTTATTCGGGTTCGAAAAACGAATCTCTACGGTGGAAAAAAAATCAGGAATTCCCAGAAAACAGGAAACGGACTCCCTAGGTCTCCGGAAGCACGCCAGGGGCCCGAAAACGAAAGAAAACCTCGCGGTCCGTCGGAGAGAGCGAAACGGAGGCCCCCCGGGCCGTCTCCGGTGCTCCGCGCTTCCGGACCACGCCAACGTGGCGACTTGGACCCCCGGCGGCCCTCCGAAACGCGCCGAATCCGCACCCGGGGTGGAACCGGGTGCCCCCTTTCCGAATTTCCAGTCCTTTTCCCGATGCCGCCGCAACTTTTCCGTGCAGGGGCGCAGGAAGGTGCTTTTTTCCCCCCGAATTTCCAACTCTTCCGTCCAACTTTAATTCCGCGGTCCTGATCGGGGGTCCGATCTGAGCCACGTTCCATCGAACTCGTTGAGTGTGCTCCGAAATCGAGGCTCGACTGGAGCGCCGATTCAGATTTTCTTTTTACAAACAATCACGGCCCTTGTGGAGTGCGATTCGGGAGATTTATTCAACCGATGTCGGGGTAGGTTTTTTTCCCCCTCTCCTCACCTGGAAATCAGTTTATTCTTATCATTAGTTAAATACCAGTATTTGTTATTCTTTTTTTTTTAATTGGTACATTCGTTCCAGAGTGCTACTAAAAATCGAATGACATCGCTATTCACTCATAGTGGTTGATATTGCATTGGATTATCTATTATATTTCATTGAAAAAAAATATATTTCATATTATTATATTACTCCTTTTTCCTTTGCAACGAATAGTGTAATATTCAGGGGGGGGGGGGAACTCATTTCATCTAATATAATAAAAATAATTGTGTTATATATATATATATATAATGTGCAATGTAATACAACGTGTAGGCTGTTGGATGACAATGTTTAGGTTTTATTCACCCGAGTGTTTCCGACTTGTTTTTTTTTTTTTTCCTTTTCGAATTATTATTGTAACCGTTTCATCCGATGTAATAAAACAATTTTGCAATGCATAACAACGGGACAATGTTCCAGTTTTTCTTACGAGTGTGATTTATTTTAAGAGGAGATTTTAATTCAATGGGATTTATGACGATATTCACACAGCAGGTCATGATTCCACGACAGCATTTACATTGCAAAACAAATCTTAAAAAAGTAATCATTCTTTGCCACACAGAATTTTTTTTTCTTCTTCTTCCTCCCCTCTTTTTAATGCGGAATATAGTTTATCGTTTTTTCATTTTCAATTGAAACTGTTTTTTACTCGTTTCATTTATCGGTATAATGAAAAGGTGTAATATTTAAAAATGGAAGGGGAAATCTTTGAAATTAGAAGGCCCTCAGTGAGTGGCAGGAAGCACCGGAGGGGGTCCTCGACCCCCGCATAGAGGGAGAACAGTCGGTCCTTTCGAAACCTGCGAAATCGGGGCGTCCGAGCTTCCGGAACACGACCACGAGAGGACTCGAGCCCCCGGATCGACGCCGCACTCATTGGGGGGATCGCACTTCCCGATACCAAAGGTTAAGGGGAAAAAAAGAAATGCAATTAGTGTGTGAAATTCTTTGTAACAATTTTTTCTTCTTTTGATTCGTAAGGCGTTTTTTTTTTTTTTTTTCAATGAAATTCTCTCTATTGTAATGTAATTTTCCCCCCCGACTTCTCCCATCGGGTTTATTCTGATTGAGTTTTTTTTTTTTTTTTAAATTTATTCCTCATTCCCTTTGAAATATTAATACCTTAAATACAATTTTTCTTTCTTCCTCTTGATAATGTTCACTCATAGAAAGTTACCAGGGTAGATACTGTGTTCTCACTCTTCTGTTACAAAATAGTGGAATTTTGTGTCTGAGCACTCATCGAGAAGGGGGCGGAAAAAAATGACACTTTCAATACGAAAAGTAAAAATTTATTTAATTCTTTATAAGTTAAATTTTTTTTTTCTTCTTTTTTCCAATGTTGCAATACATTTCAAAATTGTTTACTTTAATTGCAGCTTCCTCGTGGGTACTTACTTCCTCCAGAAAAAAAAGGGTGTATTTTCCAGTGGAGAGTTTCCTCCTTTTTTCCACAGCTTTCCAATTTCATCTTCGAATTTATATATATATATATATTTTTTTTTTCCTGAAAAAGATAAGAGGAGAGATCAGATGAACGTTTCACGGACATACACGTGTTTTTACATAACATCCTGCAATGGAAAATGAGAAGAAAGAAAGAAAAAAAAATTGATTTCTAGAAAATTAGAAACGGATTTAAAGGTCTCCGGATGCACCGGAGGGGTCGACGACTCTCGGAACGCAGAGGAAACCGTGCGGCCCGTCAAGAGAGCGAAAGCGCGGCCCCCGGGTCGCCTCCCGGAGCTCCGCGCTTCCCGATCACTCCAA
>BMAO01003888.1:0-89859 GCA_019973975.1 Trichonephila clavata | reverse complement strand
TTGCTAAAAATGTTGGAATCCGGTATGGAGTTTCACAAGAAATTTTGATTAAGTATTTAAAGATACTGTGCATTGATACAAAGTTTGTCCCAAGAATTTTGACAAATTATCAACAAAAAAAAAAGGAAAATGCATGAACGCTTGTTTTGAACTCCGTCCAAAAGCAAAAACAGATTTCTCCTTCACTTCTGAGATCATAAACAGGTAACGAAAGTTAGATTTATGACTATGGTTTAGAAACAAAGCAGTGAAAGAGTCCAAGAATCTTGATGCATAAGAATCTCCGTCAAGTTCGGAAGGCAACAAAAAGCCTGCTGTGTTTTTCAACATTAAATGGGTGATCAAATCAAGTGTTACAGTTAAGTCTGAACTTTTTATCTGATGTTCTGAAGCGTTTTAAGAAAAGATATTCACTACGAAAATGACCTGAACTTCAGCGTGATGGGGTCTGCAATATTCAAAACCACTACACACCAGTCCATACCTCCTTAAAGACAATACTGTTTTTAGCTCATAAACAACATGAATGATGTTTTCTACCTACTCTATTCATCGGATCTAGCTCTCTGTGACTTTAAATTGTTCTATAATTTGAAAAGTAAACTGAAAGGATACCGATCAACAAGAAGCGAAGATGGTTATTGAAAGCTTTCAAGAGAATGATTTCAGGAATGTTTTTGAGTGGTAGAAAAGAGATGGAATCGGAAAGCGAAGGAAGAAAGATTTCGCTGAATAGGGCAATTAGAGCAATTACTGGTTCATGTATGTATTTAAAAGTTTCTAATATTGGTAAAATTAATTAATTATTCACTTAATTCTCATATTAAATTTATTTTAATTTCGTGAAATTAGATATTGATAAACCAATTTAAACTATCTTTCATTTTTCAATAAACCTGTTGAGAATTTGGGGATGCATCTTAGAATCGATGGTGGCTGAGATTCGAATAAATAAAGTATATATATTTACCAGATAATTATTTTGCTGGAGATGGCAACCAAAATTAGGTAAAGTAAAATAAAACTTGTTTTGCCATCAAGCCCAGGAACTTTCCGATAGCACCTCGTACATACACTATTTCTCTCTTAAGTTGGTGATAAATATTTTTTTTTATTTATGCATTTCATGTATTTTGTACCATTTTGTATAAAATTATATTTTAAGGAAACAAAAAATAAATGAAATTATATTTAATGCTTGAATAGTAATGTTTCTTTTTTATTCTATTCAATGTTTAGTTTCTATTTAAAAATAAAACATAAAAAAATATCTTTTGTGCCTGGTATCATAAAATATTTTATCACAAATTTATAGCACATTCAAAACTGATATCGTTCCAGTAATGTCATCAATCATATTAGAACGTCCATCTTATTTTCAGTGGTATATTTGTTGTTGATATACCAGTAATATTCTGGACTTCAAAAGTGGACTTCCTTATTACAGTTCTCCATTTGACTTATGCAGTAAAAATGCATAGTCCACAATTGATGAGACTATTCTAAAAGCTAATAAAAATAATATAAAGAATCTCACCTTACTTGCAAAAATTAATATTCTTAATCAGTGATTCCCAAAGTGGTCTATATCGACCCCCAGGGGTGTATCCGACCTGCAAGGGGTCCACGTCAGCGGAAAATAATATAGGGGTCTATGAAGTATAAATGGAAGTCTATAAGGTAGTGGCTCTCATTAAACTAGATTATGACTTTAATTTTAAAAGAAAATTTAATCAAGTGGAAACCCCAGATTTTCTTATTTAACAGATATATTTACTAAAATTAATGAGATTAATTTGCAGTTTCTTGGCAACAGCATAAAATTTATTAAAACAAGGACCATCATTTCAGCGTTTCTTGCCAGAAATAAGCTAAATGAGAATAATATTGTACGTCGCAAATTTTCCCAGTTTCTGTATTTGTCGCAGACAATCTGCCAGAAAAATAACGTTTTAGTCTACGTTCAACATTTAAATGTGCCCTTTACTCATATTTTGAAACTAGATTTGAGAATTCTTTGTCTGTGATGATACCACAGTAGGCAGTGAATTCATACGGTCACATTGGAAAAAGAACGTTGGATTACGAGAAGGACTGATAGGATTAGGCACTAACAAAGATCTCGAAGTAAAGTTCAGAAACGGTTACTTTTTGTAACAAAAACTGTATGCATTAATTAAATTTTAATTTCATTAATTAGCATGTGTTCCTTAAGTTTTAAACACAACACTTCACTACGGTTAGAAATTTCAGTCTCTTAAAGCAAGTAACTCTACACCAGGTGTCAAAAAAATATTTTAGTTGATAAATTTGCAAAAATTCAATATTAGGTGTCTACCCCAAACCGAAAAACATCCCAACGTGTCTATGAAACAAAAAAGTTTGGGAAACTCTGTTCTAAATTATGTATTTATATTATAAGATGATTCATATTAAACTATTTGCAAGGCTTACAAATATCACCTCTCAAGTGAACTTTAACCCACAAATTTATATTCAAATAGGTATTAGAAAGAACAAGTTTTAATCTCTCCTTGCATTTATAAAAAAAAGACCCTTAACTCCTTGAGCTCAGTGCCTACCTTTTGAATTGCATTAAATGTATTACTTTTTGATATTTTTTTTTTACCATCCACTCGTTTCTACCCTTCTCTTTGTGCTCTCGTCCGATTTAATCTCTAGGGATGATATTTACATTCATTTCTTCGTTCTTTTTGGTAGAAGAGGAGTCTGTGAGGTCCGCTTTGGCAAAAGGAAGGAAAAGGGGAAAGGAAGGTCGAAGTTACAAAAGGAATGTCGTCTGCGAGTGGATTGTGAAGTGCAGGTGCTCTCTCATTATCATCAATCGACAATAACACTCTGGACGTTCGTTTGGAGTGCTATTGTGAGACTCTAGAAGGAGGTCCCCTCCCCCCTTTGCTTTTGATTTAATCCGATTTATCATACTTATCAATTCGGCGCCCCTTTGTGTGAATGTCGAGTTGGAAGACATTCATAATCAGAGAGTGGAAATGTGCTCGTGTTCAGGACTTGTAAGGAATATATTTTTATGTCCCCTTCCCTCTCCAGACGACTTTTCTCCTGATTAGGAAGGCTGATTATTTCGGAGTCGGAATTTATTCCTTTTCGAATGAATGAAACGGGAGTGGGTATTTTGTTAACTTTTCACTTTTTTCTCCCCCCTCCGACTTGTAGAAAATGTTTTAAGATGAAATTTTAGTTACAGGAGGTTTTGTTTTAGTGAAATTTGCGTAAGAGTTGGTTGATTAGATGTGAGATATAGTAATCTGAGTAGTTTAAACTGTTATTGGATTTTAATTTTTAGGGAATTTGGGTAACGGATTCACGCTTAGCTTGTTACATGAGAAATGGGAAGTATTTTTGTTTAAGTAAATATGTGTGTGTTAAAATATAATTAAGAAGGGAACTTTGCATATTTGACAATTTTTGGTTTCAAAATATGTACTAAGTGATTGATATTTGCTTTGAGCTTATGCGGTATTTTTCTATTCGACAGTAATTAAAATTATTTTATTTTACATTTTAAAAGCATAACCATAGCACAAAAAGTGATTTTGTAAAATTTTAAGGTATTGAAAATTGTTTCAGAAATGATAATATTCATCAAAATACGGAATTTGCCAATAAATAAATAAATTTCCTGTTCAGTATATTTTATTAAATGTAATTGTATTTAAAATGTGTACTCAGTGTATTTAAAAATGTATTTTAATACATAATTTATAGTAAAGTGCTGCACCTATGTTTATATAGGGGATTAGGAACTCTCGCATTCATCGCAAGAACTCCGGAATCATTTGACCTGCCGATTTGAAATTTGACAGGCATATTACTACTGATCAGTAGAGATCCGTTAAGAACGGGTTCTGTAGAAATTGATTCTGTAAGGGGGTTGAGGGGGCGTTGTAGTAAAGCATCTCTCTTTTTGACTTATTAGATGTATAGACCTGAAATTTGGCAAGTATGCGTTTTTGTTGATTAGAGATTACTGTTAAATCGGGTTAAGCGGAAATAAACTCTCTTGGTGGTGGTGGTGGTGGTGAGGGAGCCACGGATGCGTAAACGATAAATTGACTTTCGTTTTTGGAAGTTCAAGTCCTGACTTTTTAAAATTATGAAGCGAGGGCTTTTAAGAAAGCTTTTGAATACGATAGAAATATTAATGCGAGGTTTCAGATTTCTCAATCACTTAAAAAAATGTATAACCACACAGCATCATGAAATACCTAGAGAAGCGGTTGGTTAATGATTAGTTAATTGTATATGTGTACATTTAAAGATAATTTTACGATGTTAAGACCAAATTGCTTTTCTTATCAACATTTTAAATTTGCTTACATTAATTTGAAATTGAGTTATATATATATATATAGAATGGTTAAGAGAAAAGTTAGCATCAAATCTAAACAATATTAGGAAATATTCTAAACTCAACTAAATACTTTTAAAAACAAATCAAACATTATTTTTTATTTAAAAAAAAATTATCGATCGCTTACTACAGTGCTGAGCCAAAAAAATAAGTCAAATACCACAATGATATTAAACGTAATAAATGGAACAATTCAGATTTTTTTTGTGTGTGTATGTGTGTTCCTTTTTAATTTTAAAAACACTACCATTTGGAGATGAACGCCTTCTTCTATTAAATCAAAAAGACGAGGAATGAAAAAAAAGCAACCTTAGAATTTAATATATATTTCGAAATGTTCTCTTTCACTGGTTCCTCTGTTGTGAGACTGGAGCAATTTTTTTCTCTGGAATCCGATCCCTGAAAAGCAGAAATAAAGAAAAACAGTAATAAATCGAACAATAAACAAACTTATAAATAACAAAAGAACCGTTGCATTTCTAGTTGATGACTTTTATCCGAATCAAATAGAAAATACGACAAAAAATGAAATACTAAGCGAACATGAAATGGGTGGAAAAAATATACCCGACCAACCTGATCTCACTCGTTCCTAAAATGAAAATTGGATGGGAAAAAAGAAATTCTTTTTTTCCCCTCTGGAATGAAAAACGTTATGGAACCCACTAATAAAATATTAGAACACCATTCATGATATCGATAAAATGTGAAGTCGAGTGGAGTGGAATGAAATCCAATTATTCGTACGTCAGAACACGGCTCGATTAAATGCTACGAGTTCAAAATTCCAAATTGAAAAGATGACAAACACGTGTTTAATATATTTTCCACATGTATGTAATTTCATTATTTTGAATTCCTGACTTTTCCACATGGGTTCAAAATTTAATTTTTTCTCTGTTTGTTCTTTTTATCGTTTTCATGTCCATGAGAGTTTCAAAGAACTCTTGAATTCAAAACTCAGAGTATGTATTTGAATCATGGTAATCTATTTTTGTTTTAGTACAAGAATTCTAAATAATTTTCAAATGGCCTTATTATTGGTAAACTTGTAAAAAATATGAATAATTCCATAAAATAATTGTGCACAAGATCTTCTTCAATGGCTCGACAGCCCTGGGTGAGCCTTCTCCGGGCATCACTACTTTTGGCAACTGTTTTTCAGTTTTTGACCTTTGAAATATGTAGGTCTTTTTTGACACAGTCAATCCATCTTAACGGGGTCTGTCCCGAGGTCTATTTCCCATGGGCTTTGTCAGAATGATTTTCCTGCAGCAACGATCTTCATTCGTTTTAACCAGATGACCATCTCATTTAAGTCTCTGTAATTTGACAAATTTGACAATATCAGGTTGTTTATAAATTTTTTAGAGTTCTAAGTTAGATCTTCTTTTCCATGATCCATTCCTTTAGACATCACAAAGAATGTAGTGTAAGATCTTTCCCTGGAAAACTCCCATAGCTTCCTCATCACTTAAAGTCGATGGCCAAATCTCTGATATACGAGTCAAAACAGATCTTATAAAACTTTTGTAAAGAAGCAATTTAGTTCTTAATTTGAGAAAACTGGAGCCAGATCTTAAAGAACTGAAATTTCCCTACTTTGATTTTTTGGTACTTACACATTATACCGTCGACTAATTTCGTTAAATCAAAGCACAACGCCATGATATGCAACCAATAGCAGAAAACCGTATCCATGCATGTTCGAACATTGTAATAAAAGCAATGTTAGCTAAAACTTTTGAACTGGCTTTGTCTTTTGATTTGGTAAAACTGATTAATGGTATAATACATTAGTAACAAATTTTCTGAAATCATTGTAGGCATTATAGAAAAAAAAATGCTGTAATTCTATGTTTCGCATTGTTTTTCCAGGAACCATTCGCTTGAAAATTTATAGCGCATTAATTTTTATTTTTCTCACTAGAATGATTTTAAAACATTTTATATTTCATATTTATTTCTAAATAAAAAAAAGGAAATAATTTAAAAATAAATTGTAAAGGTTTCAAAAATGCTTTTTGAATACTAACTGTGCAAAATGTGAAACACACTAAAACTTACTTTTTATTTACTCAAATATCTTTAAAAATGCTAACTAAGGTAAATAAATATTTATTTTGATTCCAAGTTGACTAATATATTAGCTTATAAAAATAAAACAAAAATACAAAATGGGAACTATAAAAATGACGATATAAATTATATGTGATAGTAAAACTTTTTTCCCTTTACGAGTATGTATTGATAAAATTTGATGAACTTACTATATTCATTATGTTTCTATTTATATCTTTTATCGATTGTTAAATTAATTTTAAGCGATTGCATTGTCATTTATTCGTTAATTTATTTATAAATAAATATTTATACTGTGTAATTTAATTAATATTAGCAAAAATCAATAACATTTTCTCTTTCTTTCTTTTCAGATAAAAGAACTGACCAGATTTCATTCTTGGAAATTGCGATTGAATTTTCTCTCATTTGTGTAACCGTGGCTTTGTAGTTGACTGTATTCACCGCCTTCAAGCCACGTTTTCTTTGTTTTGAGACTTTATGTTCCTTCACTAAACCTCTTCGGATTTAATCCCTGAGCCACAGGCTGTGTGAAATATATATTCAACATAGTGTATTACCGGTAAACTGCGTCATAAATAGAGAAAATCTATAGACTATTTATCATAGAACTGTCTGTTGTATTATATAAGTGCGTATTATAAGACTTTTGTTTTATATACAAAATATAATCAATAAAATACTGCTGAAAAAATTGTATGTCATTTATTAGATAAGATTTTTATTTTAGTTTCGTTTAAAAACTATTCATATTTCATCACGAAACAAAACTTAATCGTAATATTGAAAAGCATGAGCTTCATAAAAAAGATGTAAGTGAAAAATATAAATTCAGAGATAATATTGAAATATATTTATTAGAGCTTGTAGCATACGAAATGTCCGATTTTCCTGGTCTACTTTAAATAAGTATATCTGTTTATGAACAAACTTTATTAATGAAAATAAGAACCATTAGTTTTAACACCTTTGCCAACAGAAAAGAAATTCCTTTTTATACAGGTATCATAAATTCATCAGTTCTTGAGGAGAAAACTAATTAAATGCTTTTTCAGCATCCGTTAGATTTCTGAAGCATTTTTCCTGCAGGAAGTTATCCAGATATTTGAAAAAGGAATAATTAGTAAGGGAGAGGTCAGGTGAATAATGATTGGCAGTCTACACTTTCGTAGCCCAACGCGTGCAAATTTTGACGAGTGATAATTGAAACACGTGTCTAGCATTGTTGTGGAGAACAATTGGGCCTTTCTGATTGTCCAATGCCGGCTGTTTCTGGTACATTTCATTGAAATACTTATCCACTGTGAGGATTTTCGCCTGGTTTTAGAAAGCTGTGGTGGATCAAACTGGCTGAGGACCACCAAACAGTCACCATAACCTTCTTTTGATGGAATTTTGAATTCGAGAAGTGTTTTGGAGATTTGTCATCATCTAGCTACTATGCTGAACATCGCCGATTGTCGTACAGAATTAGCTTTTCGTCATACGTCACTATTACATTGGGAAACGGATCGTTTTGATGCAGAAGATATTTCAAAACGTTAATTTTTTATTTTTTTGATTCTGGTTCAATTCGTGACGAACTTATTTATCCATATTTTTTAAATATTTCCAATCATTTTTAGGTATAGAGAAATGGTTGTAGGAGATACACCGATTTTTTAACATAGTTTTGACAGTTTTGTCAGGGTTTTGTTCAACTAACGCTCATAGGACTTCGTTGTCCACAACTATCTCCCGCTTGCCTCGGCCTTCATTTGTGAGACTCTCATTATCAGATTCGAACTTAGTGTGCCAACGTCGAATGGTACGTTCGTTTACTGAACCGTATCCAAATACGGCACTGATGTTTCGGGCAGCTACTGCAGCGTTATAATCTCACTCTTCCATTCATACAAAAGTAATACTCTAAGATCTCGAGAATTCCTCCTATGATTAAACATATAAAATTGTAAAAAAAATTACTATATTTTTAATTAAAACATATCAAATTAAATAGAGCAAGGTGTTTGCTTTAAAATGATGTATAATATATGAGTATATCAAATTAGTCTTAGTTGGGAAAAAAATCTCAAAAACGCACTGGGGGAAATCGGACATTTTATATGTTACAACTAAATATTTAAGGCATCCCTTCTTATAGAGTTTCTTTTAATCCCTTGAATAAAACATAGTCTTTAAGACCATTCTCTGTAAACTATGGAGTGGCCTATTTTTTATTTTCTTACAGATTACTCTAGGAAATATCAATTGAATTAATAACATGAGAAGATTACATATACATTTCTATAAATTCACGTTTTTAGTATATTTGCTTTAGATCGAGAAATATTGTAACTATCTCACACCTTTTAACCTTGAAAGGCTATCGGGGATTCACTGTAGAGTATCAAGAATGCCTTAGCATAATGCCGTATTTTTAGGGTTAAACTTGACATAATTGATGCCAAATGTTAAAAATTTGTTATTGAAGCCCCAGATTCATTTCTTCTATTAAAAGCATTTTTTGTTTGTTGTTCAGTTATATTTTATGTATTATTAAATTTAAATTTAAAATTAATTAACATGTTCTTAAGTTTTAAACACTTTACTTCACTACAGTTAAAAATTTAAATCTTTTAAAGTAAGTAGCTCTATATCAGCCGTCGAAAAGATATTTAAGTTGATAAATGTGCAAATATTTAATATTAGGTAAGTAGAGGTCTATCCAAAAACGAAAAACATAGCAAGGGGTGTATGAGACAAAAAAAGTTTGGGAACCTCTGATTTAGAATATTCATTGACTTTTAATTAAGTGGATTGAGTATTAGTTTATTAAGGGATATCACAAGGGAAGTGATTAGTTTAATTTTTTAACAGCTCGAGAGTATTAGGTTTTTGCATTTCATGTTATTTTGCTTAATATACACACATAGAAAAAGCTTTCCTCTAATGTGTAATGCAAAATTATATATGATAAATTAAATTATTGTACTTTTTTATTAACAGTAGAACGGCAGTGATTTTTCCCCCTCCAAAAGCTTTTTTATAATAATATAAATTATATTTTCTCATCCTTTTAGCTATTCCCTAATTTTAATAGTGAATCTTTTTAAAATTTAATAGATAGGTGTAAGGAGTATCTGCTTAATGGACTGGGGGAGGGGGGAATGGTGAAACTATTTCGAATATCATAATTCACTTGACTCCATCTTCGAAGATCATATGGTGTAGGCACTTCTATTAATAAACTACAGCTCATTCTCTTCCTGTCAGTGTTCTTTGTCATGTTTTGAAAACGCTTGACCACTCAATCGAAGTTGAAAACTTCCTTTTAGTTATGTTCGCGGATTTACGACATACCGACCACAAAGAACAAGCATATCAGGATTTAAAAGATCACTGCTCTGAAGAAGCAGGAAGCTTGTTTATGACTCAATCATGAGGTGTCCATTTTAAAACGCCTAAAATGATACTTTCTTCAAAGGGGAAAATAATGTTGATGTTGTTTTTTAAAAATATATTTCTGAGAAAATTTTTTTCATAAAGCCGTTAATTACTGTGAATCAAAAATTACGAAAAGTAACCGAAGTCTGGAAGAATTTATAATATTCTGATTAAAATTAGATTGTTTATGGAGCTGCTTTTGTCTTGAAGACTTTCATTGCGTTATAAATTATAATGATTACATCTTTATTTCCCCCTGCGGTGTCACTTTTTTACTACGCGCTTAATTTTAACTCAGACCTAATCAAAGAATTATAAGAATTTTTTTGCCCAATTTTCACTTATCTGAAGAGTTCAATGACAGAGTCAGGAGGATATCTGAAAGTATTGATGATTTAATATAAAACTTTAAAAAAATGATAGCTTTTCTGATTTTTAGAAATTTAAAAAAATATTTTATTTCTATGTTTATTTAGAAACTATTTTTTGAAAATTAATACAAGGATGCAGCTTAAGGTACTCTGAACAAATACATGAACAAAAGTTTGTGAGTTAGCCAAATATGGAAACATAAATGAAGCAATTTATCATAAATAAATTATGATACTGTTATGAAATTATTATGATATTATGGAAATTATACTATATGGTGCAGCACACTAAAAAGTGCTTCCAGGGAATGTACTAGGTCTGCAACGGTAAAAATGCTAATTCACAGCCCCATTAGAAAGAAAAAAAACTAAGTTTTAAATATTGGTAAAAAATATCAAATTTTGTTAAATGTTGCAATCTCATTGTATCCCAAGATATTTGGGAATTAACTTTTTAATTATATCCATACAAATTAAAATATTGATTATTTGTTTGATGAAGATTAAAAATAATTTTACTCAAATTCTCTAAGAAGTCATATTAGATATTGATAAATCTCTGCAATGCTACATGATGAATAAAATTCATTTGTTTTCTCTTTTATTTACGGTAATAAATACTGTATGGTAAAAAACTGTAATGCATAACACTTAGATTTAATAAACATTTTAAATATCTTTAATAACTTACACCCTTCCTAAAATCTCGAAAAGTACTCATCGCCTTTGGTCTTAGCAATCAAAACGTCGAATCAAATTAACTCGTAAACTCTATTTACTTACGACTTAATACTAAAATAACTTATATAAATAAAATAGTAATGTGAAAGGAAAACTTACATCAACTCACAACAATCTAATTATCTATTTATTCCTGCTTTAAATTATTAAATTGTTTGATGAAGACTGTATATGAAAGATCAGGAGAAACGGTAGTCAACATGACCTACTAAGATTTCTCAACACCATATATCTCTCTCGATGATTGGCTTATCCCACACAGCGCTTGTCTACTATTAATCATAAAACCTGCTGCACTACAATTCAAGATCCATTGTTCATAGCTGACATTTGATCTTAATGCATTTCGCTTTCTCATCTCAAGATCATGGCTTGAGTTCAATAAACAACTGAATAATTTGAAAGCAATACTATTGACCCCACTTTTTGTTTTCTCTTACTCTCACTGCATACAATATAAGTTGTCACGATTTTGGTGTAATAGTTTTGTTCGTTTCACAGACGTTATGTCAGACAGATGAAGTCGATCCTATTACTGTCCATTGTTTTACTGGAGACCTAAATTTAAATTAGGGAAATAATATCCAAAGTCCTTTATGTTAATGCCGTAATTTAATATTCAATTCTTCTGCTATCATAACATATCTATATTCTTCTTTTTTTTCTTTTCTTTTCTCTTTGTTATTCTTGTAGCAAGGCATTATTTAGTTTGAAGGCAAGTTTGTTTAAGAGGGAAGTGAAATGGAGTTCCTGATATCAAGTTTTGAATTGCGCAATGAAATTTCCTAAAATCGTTTGGCAGGAAATAAGAACATTTTTTTTTTCGTTTGGCAGTAAAGCAATTCTACTACCTTTTGTATTCAATTTAGCAATAATTTAAGAAATATTTTGTATAATTTTACAGAAATGGAAAAAAAAAAACGATTTATTTGTTTATACTTATTTTATCTTCCCACAATATGTTTTAATAGAATTTGAAAGCTAAAAACGAATTAATAATAATTATTATAAATAAGCTATAGACTAATCATAATTAAATAAAACTTTGCTGTTTGCATAAAAATAATATTTTTATTCAAATAAACAAGGTGTTTTAAAGGTTTCGTTTGGTATTCAGTTGTAAGATAAAAAAAATATTTTTGATAAATAATACGTTACAATGTTCCTTAAGTTGTTGAATTAAGTTAAATAAATAATAATGGGTTGGAGGGAAAGTTCTGTCGTATTTTAAATAGGCAGGTGATTTTTCTTGTAAATAAAAAAAAAACATCTGGCTAGTGAGTCATTTGGATTTCTTTTGTTTTTTCAGCTGCTGTATAATATAAAAGGAGTCTTTTTTTACCGTCCATCATTTACTTGTGATATTTAGAGTGAAAAACATATCAGTAGATAAAGTGCATTTACGACACTGCATTTTGTATGAATTCCAAAAAGGAAGCAACGCATCGGTTGCATGTAAAAATTTATGTGTGGTATTTGGAAAAGATATTGTAAATGTTCGTACTTGTCAAAGATGGTTTAGCAAATTTCGTTCCGGGGATCTGAGCCTCCAAGAAAGTGATCGATCTGGACGACCATCCAAGATCGATAATGATGTTTTGAGATCCATGTTGGAAAATAATCCGCATTTAACAAGTCGAGAAATTGCAGAAGAGTTTGGCATTCATCATACAACTGTTGGAGATCACATTAAATCTCTTGGGTTTGTGTTAAAGCAAAGTGTTTGGGTTCCACATGAACTAACGGAAAAGAATTTGTCTGATCGTGTAAGAATGTGTTCATCACATCTGATTAGACACAATGTGGAGCCGTTTTTGGACAAGTTGGTTACTGGAGATGAAAAGTGGATTCTTTACGAGAATATTAAGAGAAAAATATCTTACTGTAAACTAGGAACATCATCAGCAACAGTTCCAAAACCAAGTATCCATCGACGAAAAGTACTGCTTTGTTTGTGGTGGGACCAGAAAGGTCCAGTGTACTACGAGTTACTGAAACAGGGAAAAACTATTAACGCGGTTCTGTACTGCAATCAGCTGGATAAATTGAATGCAGCTATCAAAGAAAAAAGGCCTGCATTAGCGTGTAGAAAAGGAATAATGTTCCACCACGATAATGCTCGACCGCATACTGCAATGGTGACACAACAAAAACTGAATGCGTTAGGATGGGAAGTCCTTAGTTACCCACCGTATTCACCTGGCATTGCACCATCTTATTATTACCTGTTTAGATCTATGCAAAACTATTTAACGGGGAAAAAATTCAAGTCTTTTGAAGGTGTTTCTAAGGCAGTTGCTGACTATTTTAACTCGAAGGACGAGAACTTCTACAAAACAGGAATTCACAAGTTACCTGAAAGATGGCAACAAGTTGTAAGAAATAACGGAGCATATATAATTGATTAATATTAAACACGTATTTTTATAAACGAACTCAAATATTTTCCTTAAAATACGACAGAACTTTCCCTCCAACCCATTATATTTACTATTATTTCAGCACTAACATTTTATTCTCAAATGAATAAATTGAATTAATCGAAAATTCTAAAAAGTTATATTAAATAAATGTTGATAAACGCAATAATCAAAATAATAAAAACTAGGAAGGAATTTTAAAAAAGAAAGTAGAAAATAAATACAAAGAAAATAAAATTACTTGAAATAGGACCACAATAAAAATAAAAAAATGAACATAAGACAAAATAAAAAGGAAAAAATTACAAGTTGATCGAAAAAAAATAATAAATAAAATTATAATTTTCAAAAAAAATAATATTAATTCTATATCAGAATATGACATGTAGGATGGAAATCTAAATTATGATTAATTTTATTTCAAGAAAAATTCTTACGTTCCATGAAGTAGAGTTTGAGACAATGACGAAGAAGATATTGGACATCTTAAGTAGCACCTATTCCAAAACAGAATAAATTTCACAGTTGAAACAGTTTTTAGTGGTTAGATCTAATGAACTGATACTATTAAATAAAGATAACTGAATGATTTGGTAAAATTTAACGGAAGTTTTTTATACAACAGCCAATCGTACACCCGTGTTTATTGAAAGTCATCACAAGACCCCATGGCAGCATTTCTCAAACAGCGGGGCGTGCTCCATTAGGGTGGAATGGGGATCATAAACCTACGTGGGGAGCGCGAGCATTTCGAAAAGTTAAAAACAAAAAATGATTTAGAAAACAGTTAATTTACTGAAAGGAAGCAAAAAAAACATTCTGACATATCAAATATAAAATACACATTTACACTGATATAAAACACTTATAAATGCATCCTTACTGCACAATGTATTTGATAATTAATTTAACAATACTAAATTAAGAGCAAGTTTAATAATTACCAGTGGACTCATGGGCTCTTTGTCATACATAAAATTATATACAAAAAATTTAATACATATCTTGATAAATTGTACGGTTTATAATTAAAGTCGTATTGTAGAGGTTTAGAGTTAAGGGATATTATATATTATTGAATTAAATACATTATTATTGTATGGAGGGGGGCGATGAAAATTATATGATTGAAAGTTCGGTCTTATATAACGCAAGTTTGAGAAGCACTGCCTTATGATGACTGTACACTTATGCTTCTAATTGAATTTTAACAGATCTCTAAGAATTATTGTCTTGTAAGGGAGAAACAAGAACCACTATGCCTAGAACAAACGCAGAATCACTCCACAGCAAAATACATCTCAACCAGCATTGGAATATATGTACAATATTTCATACAAAAGCATTTCTTTCATTGAGAACATTTATAAACCTCGTGCACCACACAATGTATATCACACGCGGAGGCTTACAACACAAACATCCATACCTACTCCGGGATTTGAACCTCGGCCCTACGGCACCATAGTCAGCATCACTAACCACTACACGAGATGGGGGCATACAAAAGCATTTATTGTATAAAATGCATTATTTCAAAATAAACTATATCGAAGATCGAAAGGACATTTTCGATCACATCACAGGAATTTTTCAAGGGGGGGGGGAGGGTTCAGGCTCAAAAGTCCACTACTGTCGTATCATGCTCCAATACGCCGCCCAACATATTCTTTTGATTTTTTTTGTGCCAATTTTCGGGAACAAAAAAAAGTAAAAAATAATTATTGACTGAATAATTAGCAGTAATTAATAAAATTAATTATTAATACAAATCATTAAATTTTACATACTATATACACAAGATTAAAATGAATCGAGAAAAAAAAATCAAGAGCTTTAGGAAGGTGGACACGATAATCCCCCAACCCTTGTATGCGCTACTTTCAAAATGGTATCTTAGTTGTGAATTAATAAAAAAAAAATATACACTTGCCTCCGAAAGTCTGCGTACAGTCAATCATCTTGCGTGTTTATGCTATAATTACTATTAAAATCTCGCTTTAGAAAATCAACATTGCTGTCAGGGATCCTTCAAAATTCCCTTATTCAAACAGCAGCAACAAATTTTACCTTATCAAGAAAAAACAAGGATGACTACCAAATAATCACCAACCATCCGCGCCAAAAGTCGTTGTACACTTACAAAATAAAACATTTAAAGACCTTTCATTGTAAAATAATTGCACTATTTCCATTTTCATTGTAAAATAATTGCACTTATTTAAGTAATTATAAGCGTATTTTACGATTTATTTAGGATTTGAGATTTGAAAACTTATGTGGTTCCATGACAGGCGACAAAATAGAGACCGATATATTATTAAAAGTAAAATCATCAGAAATCTTCAGAAAGGGGAAAATTTTTAAGGAAATTGCCGAAACTGTTAATAGGAGACATTGATTGATTCAAAAAGTACTCGTAAACTACAAATTAACTAAAACTTTAACCTCCACGCCAAGATCCGGCTGCCCATCTACGGTATCACCTCGAGAATCTTGCTTTGTAATACGCTCTACAAAAATAAATCCAAGACTATAAGCTTCACAAATAACTATAAGTATGGCCGAGAAATTCCAAAAATATGTGACTTTAATCACAATTCGAAGGGAACTGAAAAAGGATGACTATCATGGTTGAGTTGCACTCAAGAAATCATTCATCTCTTGAGCATAACATCCATGAAAATACTCCATGAAACATTGAATAACATCTATGGAAATACTCAAATCTGTCATAGTAGAAGAATGAAACAAAATATCCACAGATGAGGCAACTAAGCTTGTTAAATCCCTGCCAAATATGAAGAAAGAGTTATAGAAAGAACGGAATAGCTTAAAAAGTATTAACTTTTAGTTACAATCCGTTATTGTAACGGTTTTTTTCCAGTGTACGCAGACTTTTGACGCACCCGTTTTGTGTCGTTCTGAAGTTATAAATATTTGTATTATTTTATATAATATTCAGGTTATTGTCTGTTACTTACACTATTTGAATTAACGACGTTAGATGTATCAATAATAAATAGTATTGATTCAGAAAGACTTCATTTAATTAGCCATTTTTGTATGAATATGAAAGATGATTGCCTGTACGCAGACTTTCGGAGGCAAGTGTATATATAATTCTTGTTGTTAAAAAAAACCTTTATTTTATAAATTTAAATTAAATTGATGCTAAAATATTTTTTATTAATTTTTTTTTTTTTTTTTTTTTTTTTTTTTTTTTTTTTTTTTTTTTTTTTTTTTTTTTTTTTTTTTTTTTTTTGATTATAAAATTATTTAATTACTTTTTAATAAAAATATAAATAAAAAAAAATTAAAAAAAAAAATAAAATGATGCTAAAAATATGCAATACTAATAAAAAATGCTAAACAAAGTAAAAATATAATTAGTAAATATTTTTTAATGCAATTATCAATATTTAGTAAAATACAAGTTCGACACAATTCGCTTTAAATCACCTAATGAGTCTCTTTAGGCCCTCATAAGCATTTTTAAAAGTGTCAAACACTTTATTGCTGCAAATTAGTATACTCAGAAACTGTGCTTGTATTTTAATTTATTACTCCTAGTTTTGTTTCTAGACTGAGGTGAGTAAAGCCAACAAAATTTGAGATGCACTTAAATTTTCCAGTATTCATTGTTCTTCCCAATAAAACCTCACAGTATTTTTGCTTTAACGTATTGATATTTTTATAAATTGTTTATCTTTCCCTAAATAATGAGATATGATACTCGACAGTTTTTATTTCATAAAACGATGCAAAGAGCTTTATCTTAAGAAAATATAAATTATTATTGAAGAAATAGCAACTTGATGGATTGTTAGATAATGGAAAATGCTTACTTCCAGAAACTAAGTAGCCTAAGCAATTACCTCGTAAAATTAGCTCATTATGTTCCAAACACAAACTTTCTGCTCTCTTTTAGAGAAATAATTACGCTCCTTGAAGGTGATCCATATTTTTAAGTCTATAAAACTCGGGATTTGCGAGACTAATTTCCTTTAAAATTTTCAAAATAGAAATATTTAAATATTTTGATTGCATATAATGTCTGTAATTTTAGGAACGATAAATAGTTTTATTCATTGCAATTGAAATCATCATAACGAACTTAAAAAACTCGGTGATTATCTGATATTTAATGTTAAAAACGAAATTATTCAATCCACTAATAAGGACAGGATATTTATTTATTTATTTTCCTTTTTAAGTCATTAAACATTTGTTTTTTCTATTGCAACAAAACTAGATTTAGCAGAACTGTCAAAAATGCCTGCATTAGTTGTTTTTTCCCTGAGAGTTGCACAGATAAATGGCTGTATTATTTATTATAATGAAATTGTTATTTCCACCCACAAACAACGTAGAAAGGCGAAGAGTGGGCCGAATTTCCTGTCTAGTGGCGTTCTTCATTTCAGTGTTATTGATGTTCGTTGTCACAGCTCCTTTAACGAAAAGATTATACAACTCCTAATGGTGGGTCATCTTACCACACACCGAGCCACAATATCATAAATGGTAGTCAATAAGCATTCAAGCATTTTAAACACAACCTGTGCTTCTTTTGAAAAACTAAATCTTTTCTGGAACACTTTTTCCTTATAAATTTCAGTTACGTCTTAATAAAATGTATATATATATATATATATTAAACAAGCTTAATTATATTTTATGAACACAGATTAGGAATAATTACAACTATTTCATGGATTTAATACTTCAGCACCGTGAGTTAACTTATTCAAAACATTTTTTATCTTATTTGATCTTTCCAGAAAACGAGTTTTATCATTCAAGCATTTTTAACACCGTAACTGCTGATTAAAAGTCACATAATTCGCTTCCCTAGGCCACCTTTTTTACTTAGGCAAGCGTTTGCGGTGTATGGGAAAAAAGGAAAAGAAATAAATGAGCTTTTTCTTTTATGATCTCTCTGAAATAAGTAAATCCTTCGCAAATACTGTCATTTTATTGCATTCCAAATATTTCTGATTAGTTGTATTGATAGTAGCCCAAAGAAAATCGTATTTTGGAAAGACGTATATATATGTCTGGGATACTTAAAGCACCGGTTGAGAGAGACGTATATATACGCCGGTGGCAGTTAAGACGTTAAAAGTCGTCTGTAAATGGGTCACCGTTTGGTTTAATGGATAGTTCCTATAGTTTTCTTGATTCATTGTTTAGTATTCGTAATAAAAAATGTTTAACCTCAAAATATCGTAAGCAATTTCTCTCACAATTTGATGTTACAAAGTAAAGCAATCTTTATCTAAAATGTTTTAACAAAGACGTGGAAAAACTGATTGTTTTCAAATTTAATAAAATATTTATGAGGAAATCCACAACCACTCCTTTATATTGGTATGTATTTTTGGCCTTCCAAAATTTAACACCAAGAAAGACAAGGTATATCAAAACTAAATTTTTATATGAGGTAGTACAAAGGTGAAACAATTAAAAATATAGCATCCTGCCTGGCCATGAAGATAATGAGATCATTTCTAAGCCATATAGTAATCGGTACTACAAGACGTAACATTGAAGGCCTGAGATGTCTTGTTGGGATATTACAGATCATTTTTACACCACATATTGTTAAAGCTGATATGATGTTTTTAAGGGTCAAACTCAGAAACATGTTAGTATAACGTTTTTTCCAAGTATATTGAATCTACTCACGTAAAACAATTACACGAAAAAACATTCCAGTGCTTAATTCAAAATGCTACTTTCTTCTTACAATATGTAGTACTTTTTAGTGTTGCAACAAGAAACCAAGTGCTTCTTCATTGAAATGTTAATTATTTGCATATTCCACAATCATATAGGATTGCTGAAAATCTCTCGTTATTTGGATGTTTCTTTCATGATGTTACATTTTAAGGAGTCAGCTATAGAACAGAAAACAGCAAATCGAAAGTGTCTTCATAAGTTGCAATATATTTCGTTTTTACTTTCTGGGAACTGCTTTTAAGTCAAACAACTTTTGAACTTTCACTCAAAGCGTTAATTTCACCGATAATGATATACGAGGTTTGAAATTTCTTACTTACCACAAAATTATTTTATATAAGATGTTTTTAAACCTATCTCTCTTTCTTCTAGTTGCTCTTTTGTCTTGTCTAAAACTTCAAAAAGAATTCTTTAAATCAAACTTATCTGGTAAATATCCACATTTTTGATAAAAAGTTTAGATATTAATCTTTAATTAAGCACAAATCATCAGTTTGAACTCTACTATTCTTACCTCAACTTAATCCCGTTTAAATGTCTGCACAGAGTTTTAGAAAGGGTGTTGATTTTATAATGTAATGCTTCATTAATAGGTAGTTCAATACAATTTTCTTTACCATACTGAACTTGTCTCTTGGGCTCGCTATGGTGAATTTACTTACAAACAATTTGTAATAGCTATGATCGAATGCAGTCATGAGGGTATTTAATGAAACTGATTGTACGATTTGGTAAAATTCACCAATTTCTGTTTATTTGCACAACACCCCAACTTGAACCATGTGCTTCGAAAATAAACAGTAACCACACTATACGGTACATAAAAAATATAATATATTTCTGATGGCAGGGAGAAGAAACAACAGCCATTTGGCCAAAGCGAAGCTCAAATTTGTCTAAACAAAATGTGCTTAACATTCCGTCCGGATTGAAAGATTTACATTGTTCCGTTACAAAATCACTTATCATACAGAAATTAATTGTATATTCTAATTTAAATTACATATTAAGATAAATTTAAAATGGTATATTAGTTGTATATTAACAATGAAAAAGGTGCAATTCATTTTCTTACGAATAAACTATATGCAGTTCATATAGTTGTAAATAGAAAAGCTGTATATTTCAAATAGTTTTAAATTCTAATTCTATTCATGCGACTACCGCGTAAAACAAAAAAAAAAAAAAAAAAAACAGTTCAACTCATTTTGTTTTAGGAACTCTTTTGACTGTAATGATTACAGATTTCCCCATAAAATAATATTTTTATACAACAAACATAAACAAATATTACGCTATAATTTTTATTGTAATGAAGAAAACGGTAAGTAATTTCAAACATTTTTCTAGCAATACATTATAGATCATTAGAAAAATTTTATTGTGATACGTGCATGTGAGTATGTGAAGGCTGTCTACTTTGGATGGAAAACCCTAAATTGTGGTTTGGGGAGTGAAAAATGACACACATTATGCTAGATATCTCAGAGATTTACGAGTTTTGTTTTAATTGTTGTAAGCATTGGAAATAAAGTTTTGCAACATGTGATTACGAAGGCAGTAAAAATTTCCATAGATAAATTAATAAGATGGTCTTCTTGAAGTGAATATCAGAATTCCTCGACGACTTTTAAAGTAAAAATGACGGTAATCAGTGTTCTCCCTGAGATCAACAGGTTCAACTATGCTCAATAAAAAAACCATACACATCTCGTTAGATTCGGTGGTATGTATATGTATTCTTATAGAAAAAATAAGAATAATCTGTGAGAAAGAAAGATAATTTAATAACTTCTCTTCTTTAATGGCTTGATTAAGATTTTCAAAGTGAAATTTTTCAATAAGAAATTCAAAGTGTGAGTGGATTTTTTAAAAGTAAGACATATTAAGAGATATTGTTATTAATTTGGATTAATTTCTTGTCGACGGGCAAGAACTGGGCAATCTTGAATGAGAACCCGTTCTGGGTTCCTGAGACTTCTAGAAAAGCTGCTGTTGCTCTTTTAGACTTCTGGCAGGGCATGACTTTCTGAGATCTCATCTCAACAGAATTGGCAACCAGAACTCACCAGATTGTTCTCTGTTTGACTCTGTTCAGCCCATGATCGATTAACATTTAAACGTGTGCCTTGCACGAACAAGTCTTGATTTTACTATCGAAAAATATTGGAGAGCACGTGTACTAATGACATAGATGCTGTTGTAGGGTGTATGGCGTTTGTAAAATAAATAAGAAACTATTTGGAAAATAGAAATTAAACAATAATGTTCTTCTTTATGTTCCGCAAACATCTATTAAGCACCTGAATGGCTGAAACATTTGTAGAGAGTGTGTCTCTTTGTATCTTAACGTCTATCTATCTATTTTACCTAATATCCAGCGAATGAGTGGCTTCATATCTACAATAACTGTCCACACCTGCCAGAAACAAATGAAGCCGGCACAGGATGGCTCTGTCGGCAGTTTGTGGACTCATTGGTAGTGGGAAAAAACGCCACCAACTACGATGGTGAGGTCTTGGCAATCTGTGAAACTACAACGCAATTACTAGATTCTGGCATAGCTCCTGCAAAAGTTGTCTTCTTCGTAGACTCACAAGCTGCAATTTTAGCTTTAAACAGTAATACACCAACTGACAGCCTTTACACAATACAGTGCCTAACTAAAATTGCAGAGCTAACCTCATATGGCTGAACTGTAGGCTTAGAGTGGGTTCCAAGTCATTTAGGAATCCCCGGCAATGAGAGAGCCGACCAAAAAGCCATGCAGATAGTCGAATAGTGTCAACCGAAGTTTCCTTGAACCTCAGAATAGCAAAGAACATTATTTCCGCATACATTGACTAATATATACTGCCATGACCCAAAACAACAAGAGTATTGGAATGCAGTGGGAAATTCTGGCCACTGTGGGTCCAATCCCTGAAGAGAGTCAAGGTTGCCCGCTGTCGCCTAACCACCGGACATCTCTTTTTGAGAGTATAACTCCATTGGCTTGGCCTGGCTGATGATGAAGCCTGCCCGCTCTGCGGCCATGTCAGAATGAATGGCGAGAACCTTCCCCAATGTACTGGACTTGATGAATACTCGATGGTACTGGGAAGCTCGGCAACTATTAGTCAAGAAACTAAACTAGGGTGTTGGATAATTAAATAATTATATCTTATAATAGTGTTGTAGAAAAGATTTGCAGCAACCTTTTTTTTTAAAAAAAGTTATTATAATTTAAAAAAAATTGAAGTGTTAAGAAAAAAGTAACTTGATAAGAGTATATATATCACCGAGAATTTGTGTGAATATTTTTTTTGTTATTAAATATAAATTAAGTGATACAGTACGATTTTTTAAACTTCTAATTAAACATTTAAATTGTTTTAGTTTGTAGATAGTAAAATATTTGTTTTCTATGAAAATGAAATAAATGCCTTAAAAATAAATATTATTATTTTAAGATAAGAGTATTAAAATAAATATATCGAACACACACACGAAGTGTAAGGGTACTACGAAAAAAAAAAGTCTATAAAATAAGAATTCCCAAAATACACTTTCTAAGGTAAAATTCCTCGAATAGTACATTTTCTCGAAATGTTTCGAAAATCTAGTTCTAGTAAAAAGGAAAATATATGCTTCTTTTTTTGAGAAATAGTATTCGTTCTTATAATATGTTTGGAGGATCATTTTGAGAACTGTATCAAACTCGTTTATGAAAAAGAGTTATAATAGATGTGATTTAAAGCATTTACTTTATTTTGTAAATTATTTTCGAGAAGTGTTTTTTACCAAATGTAGTGTATTAAGTAAAATAAAAATTCTCCGGACTTTTTTTTAATGTGTTGGTAATGCTTTCCTTTCAAATATTTGATGCAATGTTCAAGTAAAAAATAACGATTGTACACTTTAAGAGAACTAAAAATACCAAGAAAAAACTGATTTCCAGAAACTGAAATTCCTTGGAATAAACCGAAAATCCTTTATCGGAATTTTGAAATTATTTTTGTTTCTCTTTTTTTCTCTTAGCTATGGGGAGAAAAATAAAGTATTGCAATTAACTGTAAACCAAAAAGAAAAAGCACATAGCAATATACAGTTTACTCTGATGTGGAATACATGATTTTTAATAGCTTAAATTAAAATTTTTATGCATATAGGGCAGAAGAATGCTATATATTAAAATGTACCATTCTAAGCATTTCATAGTTCATAGCATTTCATAGAGTAATCCTTTTGTCAATCTTTGAAAAAACACAAAGTGCTATTGGTGATGCACCTCGTAATTTTGAACCATGATCAAGTGACGAGGATGACACCTGAGCGTCCTGTCCTCTCCTAACTTCTACACCACACCAACGGGATTACATTTGAGCCTCCACATATTTAACGTACATCGGTCTCCTCTGCATGGCGGAAATAGAGATATGGTGATTTTTTGAAGTTTTTAGTTTTGTTTAGTACATTTTAAGATAAATATGCTAAAATTCAGAAGAGAAAGAGAAATTATTATTACTAAAATGGAAAACAAAATTGGTAAAAATTTACAAAAAATAACATATATATATAAACGGGGCCCATTCTGTACCAAAAGCTTACGAACAAATTTTCAATTTTTCAAATCTGATGTGTTGCTATGTTATTCATTTTTGAAATGACCTTTATGATAAGAGATATTTTCTTTTTTACAAAAACTAGAGCACTTTATCTCAGTTTTTATATGACATTGCATAAAAAACAATGATTATATTCACATAAGGGACTATAAATTTTGTAATAAACAGTGATGATGAATCTAATGGTTAAAACACTTCTACTGTTATACAAAACATACACAAAAAAGTTTAGTTAATTACTTTCAAAACTTTTTCAGCAATTGCATCCCCTTTTGAGCACTTAAGAAAACACATTTCGAGTAAAACACGTTTTAAAGTATGACACACCACCTTGCTTAAAGTAATGGCATCTGCTTTTTCTAAAACATTTGTAGTTTTGTTCTAGTGAACGGAAAATAATTAACTTAGTATTTTTTATAAAGCTAATAAGATAGCCTATAAAAAAAAGCATAAAAAAATGTCAATTTTTGGAAAAATTCACAATTTTAGAGTAAACGGATACCTTAAGGCCACTTATTAATGACTTTCGATTAAATTTAAATACAAATTCTGAATTCTATTCATGATTTTTTTTGTTGACTTTTTCTATTAGGCTGATAAAAAAATTGTTTTTAATAGAAATGTTGAGGAAAATATTTAATCATTCGAAATCTAAGTAAAAAGTACATCACGACCCTCTAACGCTACATATTTTATTTTTAAAAAACAAAGTATCATTCATTATAAGCTTATCTCTTTATGCATAGTTTCTCTATTGTTCCAGTTATATTTGCTTGCCTCTGAAAATCTCTCTTTCTCTTTTAAACCATTCTTCTAACTTAAATTGAGAGTACTTTCCTTTGCCTTTGTCAGTTAAGGCACTTGTTATAGAAACTCAGCTTCTACTTTTTTTCCTCTTTTCCTCAAGAATTGAGCAACTGTATTTGTTTTGGGAAGAAAAAGGAATAGATGGAAAGAAATATCTTATGCTGTATCAGCAATGTCAGTATCTATAACAGCAACGTAAATAATGACTGTAAAAAAGAAATGTACAATTGGATGCTCTTATTTTATTTATTTGTTGCATTTTCTCTTCTTTGTCTTTTAGAGAACAGCTGAAACTATTTCAGTTCTTTGTTCCCCATTGTTAAGCAAAGGCTTTGGAATTGTAATATGATTTTAAAACTTCTGACGCTGTTATTTAATTTTAAAACTGAAATGAGTACATAAGAATAAATTCAAGAGGAAATCTTTAAATATGTTTATATAGAAAAAAATATTAAAAATAAACAATTTAATTGAATTCCACTTTTATTCCTTTATATATGTTAATGATTTTATTAGTTAATTAAGTAGTGAGAGAGATGAAAGGAACTTATTAAAAAATGAGAAATCTAAAACCTTTAAAAATTATATTATACTAATGTCCAAAATTATGGCCACAAACATGTTTTTCGACAGAATTCTAAATTGCCTCTAGTAATAGAATTCAAGAGATAGAATTTGTATTTTTTATATTTTGAGAAGCACGGGTAGTACAATATCAACCTTCAGCTTAGGAAAAGATGTTGTTAAGCGTTAGTTTTTGCAAAACTACTGGATTGAGACCCTTCAAACATATGGCAATTTTGCTTCCATTTTGTGAATATTGCACTAAAACAAATTGGTTAGTTTGTTTGCAGTGAGAACGACTTCTCATAACCATTTAAATGATTCCTTGAGATTGCAATCCGTTGGCAGACTTGAAACCGGCCTGTCTCTAGCGGAGGTGACTCGATGTTTACAAGTGCCCTGAAAGTGATCTACCGGTTATGGAATCAATTTAAAACAAGGGGCACGCGCGGTTCCCAAGAAGGTTGGTCAATGTTACCAGAGAGCATCGACCTCTACACAGGATCTCTACTTTGCATTAAGCGCATGATGACATAGGCGCACAACGGCTCCTCAGCTTGCGTGTGACCTTGCTGCTGTGTTTGGAATAAGAATTTGCAGCAAACAGTCTACAGCCGTCTTGCAGAGACTGTCTTTTCACCCAGCGTCTAGTTTGGTGCGTCCTTTTGACTGCATCCTGCAGAAAAGTGGGGTTGAAAACATCAGTCGTGGACACCGCAAGAAAGGGGGTGTGTTCTTTTCAGTGGTCGGCATGTACCAGACAAAGTAATTCTCGTCGAGCCTACACCTTTAGAGAAAATGGAGCTTGCTTTCATCGTTCTTAGCTAGTTTGGTAGCAAAGGGATCCTTGTGTGTGGTGGCATAATGTTGGAAATCGTACATCACTATACGTTTTTGATGCAGATACTGGCAAGTCACATCGATTTAGGGATGAGATTCTTGAAGCGGTACGTGAGGTCTTTCTGGGTTCTATGAGTCTTGATTACATTTTTATGCACAATAATGCGCAGCCACACATAACTCACATAGTTGATGAATTTCATGAAGGAGTGAATAATCGTCGTATGGATTAACCTTCGAGGTATCCGGATCACAATTCTATTTAATAGATTTGGAGAATGGTCTAGGAAATGCCATTTCTCAGAGAAATTCCCCTTCCAGGACCCCTCAAGAATTATAAGTCCCAATTTTTGAAAAATGGACTTTATTGCGAGCAATACTTATTGAAAATTTCATAAACACAGTATATCAGATTGTTATGAGGTTTGTATAGAAGTTCACAGTAATCACATTCCATATTAGACAGTTTTTTCTCACAAGATAAATGATTTGTCTCTGATTAATTATTTCACACTTTTTGATATAACTTGTATCTTAATTCACAATTAAAATCTTTTCCATATTGTTATGTTGCTATATTCGTTTTAACTCTATAATATGTCTCTGCCAAAGTGTTCACAGAATTTGTTTGTTGCCTTAATTTTGGACATGCGTATATTTTAAAACTTTTAATTTTCAACACATTTAACTAAACATTTTATTATATTTATTTTTGCTTACCACTTAACTCACGAAAAAAATATTGATTGCGATGGGTATTTAAAACTACAACACAATATATTTTTGAAAATGAAATTTATAATTATTATATATATATTTCTCCTCTTATTTCACCAAAACAAACACAAATCTCAGTACAATGTTGAGTCCAATGGCAACTCCTGAGTGTGGTTAGTGGTATTTTTCTGTATATATCAGAAACCCCTTAAAACCTCATCTCATAAGAAAATTATTCCAGCCCTAAGGAAAAGAGAGAAGATATTTCTATACTCCTTTAAAATTTTTCCTCAAACTATTCAGAAGATGAATACCAGCTGAAACATCACCGTCATTAAAGTCTCAGCAAAAAGGATAATTCTTACAAAATAAGTTATGCCAATTTCATATATTTTTCAGAACATTACATTCGACTGCTGTTATTTTCCAAACTTGGAGCAGCATTTGAATTCTCTGAAGGCAGGTATGCGTTTTATGTATGGGTGCACCGACAGTAATAGGAGAGAAGAACAAAGGCTTTACAAGGAAGGATGTTCAAACAAAGCAAAAAGAGATCAATGTAGATTTTAATGGAAGCACAAGGAACTCGTAAGGACGTCCAGCCAAATGTTATGTTGGAAAAATCCGAACGATTAATGAGGTGGAATCAGTTCTGAATGAAACCGCTGAACGGCCACTCGAAAAGTAGTCATGTGACTATATGGCGAGTGTTTCGTAAAGAAAAGTTACATCCATACCAACTTCAATGGGTGCATGATGTAAAAAAGTTGGATTTCCCCAGTGTATCTTCTTAGCATGTTTGTTCCTGAAACAGGACATACTGCAGCGAGGAATTGTATATATATATATAGCATCTATTATCTTGATAGATAAGGCAATTTTCAAATGCAATGTCATAATTAATATGTACAGCAGTAATGCAAGGGCCTCCCTAAATTCATATGCTTCACAATCAATAAACCCTCAGGAAGCTCTCTTCATGAATATATGAGATTAAATAACTCATGACCCAATTGACTGGAACGTATTTCTTGTCAGACCACTTTAGTAAACATAAGAGCATGTATTAGATGTCTTTAGATTTACTACGTATTGCACCTAAAAATAAATGAAGGATTATGTGGCTACAATGCAATGGAGTACCAGCTTCATACGACAAGAATGTAGAAATTACTTGGTCGATTGATTCATTGTTTACTAGCAAATTACATTGAAACCACTCCAAGTCATTTGGTGACGGATCTCATAATTTTAAGGTATCTGACTACCCTAAGGCCTTGAATTTTGCCAAAAATTGACAAATTTTTTTTATTATTATTTTATTTTATAGGCCATCTTATTCGCCTTATAAAAAGAACAAGTTTATTATTTTCCATTCGCTAGAACAAAAACTACAAGTGTTTTAGTAAAAGCAGATGTCGTTACATTAAGCAAGATGTCATACTTTAAAACGTGTTTTAATCGAATTGCGTTTTTTTTAAATGCTCAAATGGGGACAGCGATTGCTCAAACAGTTTTGAAAATAATTAACTGAATTTTTTGTGTATGTTTTGTAAAATAGTAGAAGTGTTTTAACCATCAGTTTTATCAATCCCTGTTTTATAAAAAAATTTATAATCTCTTATGGTAATATAATCACTGTTATTTTAAGCAATTTCATATATTAACTAAGATAAAGTTCTCTAGTTTTTGTTAAAATTAAAACATCTCTTTTCCTAAATGTGATTTTAAAAATGAATATCATAGAAACACATCAGAATTAAAAAATTGAAAATTTGTTCATAAACTTTTGGCATAGAATGGGCCCCGTTTATGTTATTTTTTGTAAATTTTTACCCATTTTTTCCCATTTTAGTAATAATAATTTAATTCTCTCTTCTTAATTTTAGCATATTTTTTCTTAAAATGTACTAAACAGATCTAAAAACCACGCACGCAACCGCCCCCCCCCCATATCTCCATTTTTTTTTTAAAAAAAAAGTTGTGGCAATTATAGTCGGATACCTTAAATCTCAATGAGTAAAAAATGAAGACACCTTAGCTATATATAACACCCCGCTTTCCAAACATCCACACCAACTTCAGGATTTTTAGTCTCAGCAGATTTAACGTGTATCAGCCTACCTAAGCGGTTGGTCTTAATGATACCGAACTTGAAAATATGAATAGTTTTGATCATGGCTTGCACTCCCCAAGCTTCAAAATTCATCAGGCTTAAGCGTAATGGAGAATTCGTTGATAAAGTTGATCGTACCATGGATCCTTAACCAATTAATCTAGGATAACTGTTCACGAAACTATACTAGATCTGACATCACATACATGCGAGTACCTTCCAGAACCTCACTGACTCTCATTTTTCCCGTTTTGCAGCCTATTCGAGCTGTGAGAAATTATGTATTGTTCTTGACCGATGGTTGTGTGTGTGTGTCTCACATTAAAGTGACTGAACTTTGTATTTCGAAAACTTTAGCTATACTTTCTAAAATTATCATCTATCTGTTATGTATAATTTTATATAAGTAAGTGTTTAAGTTTCTTATCTCTGTGTTTTCATCTGTGTTATATATTAGCAGATTTCAATGCAGAAGTACTGAACATTGCGCTTTTGTGTGGAGGTTTCTCACAAGTTTTTAACATGGAAAAGTGACAAAGTATGGCTTTTTGATTAAAATTAATCTAGAAAGACCAGTAGAGCCATTAGGGATAGATCTGACGGTTTCAAATCACAATGCCATATGGCAAGGATGACACTTACTGGTACCTTGTCTCTACATTTCGCCATGCCAACACAGAGACACTCATCTCCAAAAACTTTACCACGCATCGATCTAGTTCCAATGAGAATTTTAACAGTCTGAGATGTCAGCCCACTATCCATCGGTTATGAGTTTGTTAGTCTACAGTTGCACTTCATCGGCTCGAATACTAAATCAAAATACTTTTTTCATCATTTGAATGGATACTTCATTTGTAAGACATTATGCATTTGGATGCATTTTTGGAAATTTAATCCAAACAGTCTTCTACTTTGATAAAAAAGTTTTGATCAGAAAAAGAGACATGAACAGAAAATTTATTTCCGTTGCTTTAAATCAAATTAAGCCACAAAATATATAACTGATATTTCTAATATCCATATCATTTCTAAATCAAGCGGAGATAACCAACCATTTTTATTAAAGTTGTTATTATTTATCTGTTTAATAGATAATAAACAAGGAAAATATATGGTAAAAGGGAATAAATGTTGGAGTTGCATGATAAAATATTTATCTTTCAAAACACATCTTTTTGTTTTGTTTTCGGTAATTTTTCAAAAAGAAGCTACTTAGAAAGAAAACAACATCCCCGATATAAAATAAAAATTGGTATAGCACTGAAAATATAATGTGTCCAAAATTATTTAAATATATATATATATATATATATATATATATGCTTACTAGAGAAAAACAAACATGATTTTCTTGATACTGTTTTATAATTTATCACATAAATCTGATAAAACATATTCCTTTTTTGAAAAAGTAATGACGATGAATATTTGATAAATTATTAAGCCTTAAAACACTAGATTTTTCAACTTTAAACATTTTTAGTATACATGGAGAAAAAATCAAAATATGCTTGTAAGAATTCACGATGTTTAATCTAGAAATCTCTACGGTAATATAGAAGGAATTTCTTTCAGAAAACAAAAAATAATTCCCAAATGTTTTTTCCCGTGCATTGAAATTGCCAGTGGAAACGTGATTCAAAAAACTTTTGCGTCGTGATTGCACTTGCAGAATTTTTTTCTGCAAGAAATGTAAGTCCTTGGACATTTCTTTTCAAATGACATTTTAAAATTGTGACATTCAAAGTAAATTTAAGAATCAAGTATAGCTACATTTTTTCTTTTTCATCGCGTGTCTTTAATCTTTACTAAAATCAAGTAAGCAGTGCTTGTTTTTAAATCTAGTCATCCTCTGGGATTGTGAAAGAAAAAAGAAATTTTTCTCGAAATTAACTTTACGAGAAAATTTAATTTGATAAACAGAAGAGAAGTTCTAAGAATATCACTTATTTGCATAATACATTTTTCTAGTTTCTTTATGTATTTTATCTGAATAGATCTCACTGTGAAAATGTTCAATATATACGCCTACTGAAATATGCACTTCTTTCAATCGATTATGGAGACATAGAATAATTTGTATCGAAGTAAATGTTTGTGTATGAGCTGTGTGGGCTGCTCTAAAGCTTTTCATTGCCTTTCTATACATATTTCCATAACCTAATCAGTTCCGATATGCACATAATAAAATTGCAATAATATATAGCTATGCATGAATATTAATCTCTCTTTGTATAAAATAAAGTTTTCTGTATGCAGTATTAAAATTATTCGCTTACATTATAGATCGTGATGTCAGATTTCTCGAGTAATTTCCAGAAACATTCATACGATCATCAAGTTAACAACATGGTCACAACAAATGATGCCAACTTAGCTGTATCGCCAATATTTCGCCGTTTTAATTTAAACGCCATTATAATGTATTGGAATATGTATTCGAATATTACATTTTTTTTATCATAAATTAAATACAACAGAAAGAAATTTTAACATACTAGAAATCCAGATATAAATTATTTACACTATTTTAGGATGGAACAATAATTATACAAGAAGATAAAACATTAAGTACACAAAATATACTCTCTATGTGAAAAAAGTTGTTTATGATTCTGTAATAAATTTATTTATACATAATGTAGAGTTAGTTAAAATAGGTCGTAAGAAGTTTAACTGAAGAGGAGATTCAAAAAGGAATTTTTCTGAAAAAAGAATAAACGAAGAAAGTGTAAGAAACACAGAATTTTTTAAAGTGGAGATTATTGAAAAATTTATTTTGTTCCCTGGTTACAATATGTTAAAAAATAGAACTACATTATACATGTTAATTACAGTCTTACAGTTCGAGCAATGGTGATGAACAGTTGTATAATTTTTACAATGGAGGTTGGTTAACCGTTAGGTGGATCGCCCTTTGTAGTGTAATTGAAAATAAATTTCAGTTTTTCCACTATTACGATTGCTAAATTTCGGCTGAGATTGCATCTGTCGAGTCATTGATTCAAGTCCTGGTACTATTAAAATACCCGCCGTATAGAGGAGCTGATGTACTACGTCAAATTTCTCATCGTTGAAAGTCATCACATAGCCGCGGAAGTTTCGAGAGGAGGGTGTCAAATAAGGTGTCACCTTCGTCACTTGACTGTGGTTCAAAATTATGACTCCCATAGCCAATAGTTCCCTTTTTGATTCTCAATACGGCATTATTGATAACAAAGTCATCAATCTGATTCTTACTCGAATCAATCAGTCATCAATCTGAATCTTACTCAAATCAATCAGTCATCAATCTGATTCTTACTCAAATCAATCAGTGATTCTCACTCAACTCATTCAGTCGTCCATCTGATTCTCACTCAACTCCTTCAGTCATCCATCTGATTCTCACTCAACTCATTCAGTCATCAATCTGGTTCTTAAAACAAATTGTGTTTACTATTATATAGCCTCTGTTTCAAACAATATACAAAAAAGGAATTATTCCTTATTTTTGTTTTGAAAAATATTTTTAAAAAAGACTTAATGTTGGCTAAGTTTTGATTACACTTAGACATACCACATTAATTTTCTCAAATTTCTGCTACGTAGCTCAAAAAGCTTTCTATTTATACGAGGCGTGCTCGGAAACTGTTTCGTTCTACTACAACCTCAGCGGTAGGGTGGCAGTTCAAAGCTTTTCCACTCGGGACCCTGGTTAATTGTGAGTCCAGCGACACCATGACAGCTGGATTGAGTTGCTTTTAAATGTGTTAGTGAGGGTTCAAAATGTTTGATGATTACCTATCCCGTCGACTGTGAAATGCTTTCTAATGTTAAGCCAGCTAAAATTCATAGTTAACGTGTAGATATTTACAGTGAAAATGAAATGAGTGGTAGAACAATGAGAAAGTGAGTTCGGTAATTAAGTGTTGGATGCATGTATAATCATGACGGAACGCGAAATGGGGACCTTCTATTGCCCATGACGGTTTGCTTGAAAAAGTGAATGAGACATTTTGTGAAAACGGAGTGAAAGCACAAACCACCGTTCAGCAGTAGTTCTCTTCACTGGCAACATCTTTGTTTGAAGATAGTATAGATATGACAAAGGTTTAAACAATGAAGCTATCAATGTAGAAAAAATAGCTTCTGTGACATGCTCTTTCATGTAATAATAAATTCTGTTTCGATAAAACAATTGTTATGTGATTGTATCCAAAATAATGCCTGGTTTCTGGATACGCTTCATGTTTTGACTTGATTTGTTTATCAGAAGATAACATTAATATTAAGTTGAATCGTGAGTTGAAGCAGCGCATTTATTTTATAATTTAGACCACTCTCAATCTGTGAACAAATAAGAAAGTTATTCTTTGTGCGAAACAGAATTTTCTTTGCCTTTAAAGGAAAAATAATTGGAGAGACAGCGTAATTAATTCATTCAATACAACTTTTTGAAAGTATTTTCCCACCTATTTTCGAGCCAAAATTAGGAATGAATTCTATCTTTAATTTTTATTGATGACATACAGTTTTAAGATATAATGCAATTTTAAACTTAATTAAGTATAAAACAAAGGGAAAACAGCTCATAGAAAAATGCTACCTTTTAAATAAATATTTAAGATAATATTAAAATAACAGTACACAGACAATAATAGTAAGTTTTTATTAAAATATCTAGCATTTGTGAAAATTTACAAAGAAAATTGAAAATACTCTTATCAGATTTGATAATTATATATACATCTTCTATTTTAAAGTCCATATATGATAATATTTCATTGCATATTGACTATAAACATAGAATAGAATTACAATGCAATCCAAAGGGAAAAAAAGACATTTCAATAAGATCACATTTGGTTGCTAAGAAATTTATAAAAAGTACCCTACCTCTTATTGCCTTTTCAGAATTAACTAAATTTTTAGGTAGATATTTAAAATAGTTAAGATATTTTTAAAAGGGAAAAAAAGGTTTCTAAGATTTTATAAGAGAATATTTAATTAACTTTAAATAAATATTTTAAAAATATACGAAAAAAATTACCTCTACTGAGGCAGCAAAATTAAATATTGTTTTGGAAAAATGCATTAACTCTTCTGTTAAAAAGTATTTTATTTTACATAAGCAGATTTATGTATCTTTTCACAGTTAAAATTAATTAATTAATTTCCTGTCAACTTAGTTTAATTTAATAACTCCATTCTACTTTTAAATGGAAATTAAGTTTTTTAAATCAAAAAAATATATTATCCATTTTGAAATTTTGCTGTATGTGCTTTTGTAATTTTTCCAATAAAACAAAAAAAAAAATTAAAAATTATTATTTTCATAAAAATAAAAATGTAATTTTTTATGGTGTTATTTGTCTCAAGTGAACCTCAACTATTTTTTTTATCATGTTGGAGGTTGATTTTATTCAGAAAGTTATTGATTTCTTTCACGAAACAGCGCATGCGTTCCTTCAGTGAGTCGATTTACATGGGAGTCTTCGCACTTTGTAGTGTCAATATGTTCTGACTGAACTTTTGACGCGTTGGGTCGAAAAGGTAGAAAAATAACTCCAATCGTGACCTAGATAGCAAAAAAAGAAAAAAAAAATCTTTTTTTACTTTTTACTCTATTTTTTTCATTCTTTTGAATATTGAGAAAAGAAGAATTCAGTATCACGTACGTACTTTTAGGAAAAAAAAAGTATATGTTGAGATTGTAATAAAATAATTTATTTCTAGAAATGTAATTAAAATTTTTAAAGACAACATTTGTATCGAGGTAAATTTGATTTAATTGTTTGGATGTGCATACAATATGCAAAAAAAAATAATTAAAAAGTTATTGAACATATTCTTTTTAAATGCGATTTATCAGATATATGAACCTTCGATTTGCACTTTCAATGAATTTTAGCAAATCTCGCTTGTGACGAATGTAAAAATTTCTATTTATTTTGTGCAGATATTTCTGTTTAAGTACTCTGAGATGTATAGCAAAATAATACTCATAATTATGAATTACGTAATAAAATAAAAAATGTTAAATAAGCTGACGAAATCTCTATTATTAATTAGAGCACAAAGCAGTAAATAATGGTATGAATTTTTACAATAAATCTGAAAGTACAAAAAACAAGTGGAAATGAAAATTTTGACACTGTGTGTGTGTGTGCTGTCTCCATTATAAAATCAAAATATCTTTAGATTATTTTATTCCTCAATTTTTCCAATATTAAATCGAAATTTATTTTACCAGAACTATCGTAAAGCAACGAATTATTTTTTGAAGAAAAAAAAAATCCTTAAATGTGCCAATAAGTGGTACTGTCAGGGTGGAAACATGCAAATTACTGGCATGTGCAAGGCAGTCTTGGTTGCGATTAAAATGCAGAGTACTAGCGGCACACATAAAATACACTTTGACTGCGTTCTACATCACGACTCTAACAAGGAAGGGTCCCACTCTGTTGGTGAAGTTTTGTTGTAAGAAGGGGAGTGCATGTTAAAAAACAGAACTATCATGGAGTTTTGGACATTAAAAGGCAAGAAATCCAGCCCAGTGACCACGAACGACCTGCAGAAAGGGATAGAAAAATTTGAAGAGACCGGTTTAGTTACGGTGATGACAGTGGGAGATGAACCCAAAGCTTTAGTGCGGGAACTAGCAGTACATGGGGAATTAGCCGAATGCTAGGTATGCCTAATAGCATGGTGCGTAAATCCCACGGAACATCTTACACTGTTATCGGTACACCAGTGCTTCTAAAACTTTCAACATTTGCAACCCAGTTTTTAATCACAATTTTCATCACGCCCCCTCCATACAATAAAAATGAATTGAAATGAATAATGAACTTTGACGCTAAAGCTACAATACGATTGTAAACAATAGCAAGAAAAGTATTAAATTTTGTATATGACAAGATCATGGAAGTCGCTAGTAATTATTAAAATTGCTTTTAACAGTATTAAAAATTAATTGTCAAATACACTGAGCAGTACTGATCAATTTGTTACGAATTTCCTGCGATGTGCTTAGAGTAAATTCAATAAGCAGAATCCTTTTAAAAAAAATAAATAAAGCTATTTATTTAACGAAGACTACAAGAATAACACTGCGCATTCAATAGCTCAGTCACCAGCCTACAGCTTGCTTGCTGTCTAAGGCTCCAATACCACTCCTAATCTTTCGTGCTTGTTTTTATATGCTCTCTGCCGGAAGTGACGTCACTAACAGGAAGTTATGTCATATTAGAAAAATCCAGAACCTTGGAGAGAATTCAAGAAATCAGGATCCCTCTAGAAAATTCTCTCTGTCGCCAAGGTTTCCAACTTCCGTCGCCAAACTTGGCGAAATGTCGCCAAATTTGGCGACAAAAATTAGTTGCCGAAAACATTGCCAATGAGCCAATATCTCGCCAATTTGGCGACTTGCTATTGAAATACAATGGGATACATATAACATTCATTATCATAAGACAAATTACACCAATTTACAGAATTCGTTTAAGTTTAAGTTAAGTCGTACAGAATTTTTAAGTTTTTTTCATTGTAAATATGTATTTTATTTTTTATTGTGCTAGAATGTATTTTATTTTACTTCCTTTCAGTAAATCAATAATTTTTAAACAGTCTTTCATTTTCATCTTTTTGATATGCTCGTCCCCCACATAGTGTTATCATGCCCCCAAGATTGCGTGCCTCACAGTTTGAGAAACACTGCGGTACAAGATAACTCATGTGCAGTAGTTGCTACCTGTTGAACCAAAAACACTACCTTTCCTTTCCCAGATGAAAGAGGATAATAAACGGCCATGGAATATTCTGTGGTTTCAAGAAGCCCATTTCTATTTGCAAGGTTCTGTAAATAAGCAAAATTACAGGATATGGGAGACTGAGAATCCACTTCCATTACAAACGATTGTCTCTTCATTGTGGAAGGTCACTGTATGGTGCAGAATAAACGGCAGCTTTTGTCATTGATCAATTCTTCTTCGATGAGATCACGCCTGCAGGTGCCGTAGCCTGCACCATTATTGCGAAACGGTATAAAGCCCTTTTGAGAAACCATGCCCTTCCGCACCTTCAGCTGCTTTAGTATGTGGATCACACAATATCCATGCAAGATGGTACTCTACCTCATATTGCTACTCTCGCAAAGCAGCTACTAATCCTTCATTTTAGAGGTGGTAGAATCATATTCCACCACTAACACGTGGCATCACATTCCTCTGATTTAACCCCTGTGAATTTTGGCTTTGGGAATACCTAAATAGTTTTTTTTTACAGTGGATGGATTGCGAATCTGGACAACTTGAATACATGCATCATGCGCCACATACATAGCATCAGCACAGATACCCTCCAATCTGTTTTGGAACAAGCCACTTTGCGCATAGGGAACAAGACGGAGGGTATATTGAACATATTTGAGCAATAATCAGCCATACTATGTTCGTTTAATGAAGCTGCTCTTTTCCTCTTGTCGCAATAATTATTTTCGTTGTGAACATATTGTCTTTTGAGGAAAAATTTGTCATTAACCCTAGGAGTATATTATTTTTTAATAACATTTTTGTGTTTAATGAGTCCATAATGGCTTTGCCCCTGACAGCGCCACCTATCCACCCATTTTGAAACTATTTCATTTCCTCGCCAAACAAAATTTCATTAACCCACTAATGTTCTAATAAAATACGAAGTCATTCCGACCGGTAGTTTTAAAGCTAGAACTTTTGAAATTATAATTTTAACTATAATCACCCGGTGTATCTTAAAATATTCAGCAGTTTTAAGGGGTTCGAAGAAAATAATTTTCATAATTTTAAAATTTTATGTAGTAAGAAATAATGTGGATACCAAATTTAAATTTATTAAAACATTATCTGAATTAGTAGTTAATATACAGTTAATTGTTGAGACAGAAATATATTTGTGCCACGGGAAATTTGCTTCTATGATGTAATTAAATATTGGAAACAAATAAACTGCTTAAATTATTTAGAAAGAAAAGTAAAACTTTTAACGGAATTTTCAAAATACTATTTTATAACCTAATAGGACTTGCAATTTTTATTTTGTATACCTTCTTTACCGAAAGCACTTGCATGTATTTTACGCTACAGTACATTAAATTTAGCCAGTGTTTTGAAAGCTACACTTCGCATTATGTAGATCTGTATAGAAAAAAGCATTCAAGATTAGATATAACTCATGTCATTTGACAATGATTCAGAAATGAATAGGTCAACGTGTTTGATTTTGAGTGAGGAAGTGGTCTTGTCTGAAGCACATTCTAATATGCAAAAATATTTACAGGGACAGTGCGACGACTTTTGGAACAGCACGGACTGTCTGCATGGCACTTTTCCTTGACGTATAAAGACGCGCAACTGCAGTAATGTTCCCAACGACGAAATTGGGTACAGAGATGACACTTAACGTTTTTGCAGACCATTCTCTATTCCACGTGCAGTATCGTGATCCAGAAATATCCGTGTCAGGAGCGACTAAGGAGAACGCAGTGTTCATCATACTTTCGATATAGTAATATGGAGCTGTTTCTGGAGGGATGGAAGGGGCAGTTATAAGGTACACTACATGGAAACCTATTGTTCACAACGTAAGGTAATCGGTAGCTCTGGAAACATGGATCGTAGAGCCATCATCAATCCAATATGTGAGAAAGTTGATGGTATAGTCCTGATTCAATATTCAATAAAAAAATTGAGGGTACGCATTTCAACGAACGCGTGGCTCCTCTACAGGCCAAATTTTTTATACATACTGATTGAATCCCTCATCGGTTAGGGAAAGTTTATGCAAATTTCCCTTTAGAGTTACTATGGGGCAAGTCACCACACTTAGTGTGAAAGAAACAGCCAGTGTTACATTTCTCAGATTTTATAACAGGTGGCTATCTTCGAGGTGTTATCTTTAAACAAAATAAGGCAAGACTGTTTTCCGTCCATCATGTCCTGATCTACCTCTGATTCAATGTCTAAATGGATTAGAATCGCTTAGCTACCAGAGACGGCGGTTTTGCGTTCCAACTTTGAACCCTGCGTACAACCAAAGTTGACTACAAATTAAATCAAGTTTTCTCTTCCAACTATATTTTAAACGTACTCTGACTCAAGTATATTACTTAGTTTCTGCCCTGGTAATGCAACTGTAATCGTCAGCCGAGAATATTTAATTTACGCCTAACAAATTCCCACGTGTTTGATTCGACTGAGTATTTTGGCGGCATTTTCGGATATGCATCTACTATCATATAACAAAATGAAATCCTATTTCCTTTGACTTTAATATATATATATATATATATATTTTTATTTTTATGCATTACGATAGCTTTATAAATATTTTTTTTTTAATTTCACATTATTATTTCTTTATTTTTAGTGCAAAAATACAATTTGCAAATTCTCGGAACGCCTATGGCTAAATTGTATTGCTTGGTGATCGATTCCGTCACCAAAAAAAATTGACATCACCAAGCCCCCCTCCCTCCTACCCTTTAACACTTAATTTTTAAGTATGAAGTATTTTGTTCAATTCAATTCGGTCCATAATTTTTTGAAACCCAATGTGGCTGGCAAACTAAATACTAAACCTAAAAGTGCACAAAAACACGAGGTCAAAGAACAGAAGTATAAACTAAGCTTAAATCTAATACTATAAACTAAAACTAAGTACATATTTAATCACTGTACGAAAAGCAAAAGACTAGAAAATACATTAAAATATTTAGAGTACCTTAAAAATAGAAGAATATAAGATTTGAATGTAAGCAAATTCGACAGTTAGCATACAACCACAAGTGTAATACGATTAGCTGTTATTGTTTATTTGATAATCACGTGACAATTCCTAAGCAATCGCAGTGCTCTCTAGTGATAAATCGACCCTATTATTATATAAATAAATTAAAAATTATAATTTCATTATAAATAAATATCGAATATTATTTTCTGGTTCTTATTCAAGTAACAATGTTATTAAATTAATTTTCGAAGTTTGTTATATTTACATTATTATATTATTTATTGTTATAACCGGCACTGGCTCAAATAATTTGGTGGTTTTCATTAATTTTGTTACAATTAAAAGCTCATTTCAAGAAGCACAAATAAAGATACAAATAAAGAAATTTTTATCTTGATTCGTTGAATACAAAGTATTAGTCGTAAAGAAAAACACTATCTATTTTTTATTCTCTCTTTTTCTCATTTTATTCACAGCACTGTTAACATTACAAGATGTTGGCAAACAGTGTTTCAGAAAATATCTAGAAATAAGGGAAAAAACTCTGTTTTTTCTATTGTTTGACGTCATTGGGCTTCATCACACATCATAATGGATGCTAGATACGTGAAAGTAATTTTGACTAGACATAGAAAAAAAGTAAACTTTTCTCAAATGACTGACTAATAAAACAAAAAGAGAGAAAATATACTTTCATATAATATCCCTATTTAATCTGCTTTCTCACGAGTAGTAGTAAAGCCACATTATTCTTTAATCAAGGAATTTTCGAGAGAATGTTTATTAATTAAAAGTTTAACCGAGACACTAATATTTTTATAAGAAGCGATGGTTTTCTTCGTGTCAAGTTTGATATTTTATGAAATCTTTCACGTCTTAAATGCCAACGGTGTAATTATTCACTTTAATCTGTACTTTCTATTCATAATAACTTTTAGGTTATTATTTTTTTTTAAATTTTCGTTTTAGCTTGAACCCCGTGAAAAATGAAGAAAGGCATTTTTTATAATGTAAATGAATCTCTAGTTTCTCATTAAGAAGTTAAACTTTGGAAACTTAAACTGGTATTTTTATATTTTACATAATTTATTATTTTTAATGTTATGCTTATTAATTTTTGTGAATTTATGCGTGAAATATTATTAAAAAAATCAAGGAACGACGCTTATCAAGGTAACACTAATCGCAGTTTAAATTTCTAATGCATACAAAAATTATCGTATCGCATTTTATAAATAGAAAAAAATAATTTAATGGCTCTAAAATATGTCTCAGCATAGAAATTATGTATTTTTTTGCCTTTAATTTATTTTCTTTTTGCATTCCTTGCGTTTTAATTTATATTTTATAGGTCTAACGCGAAATAAGATTCATTAAATTTTATCCAAGAGACTTTTCTTTTTACACTCTATGTACTTTTCAAAATATTATAGAAACTTCTGTTCTATATTAAAAAAAGGTAGTTTTAGCGATATTCCATAAGTGTAAATCAAAACACAAGATACCGGTTTGTATTGAGTTTTGTAATATCACAAAGTAGTATTTCATTAATCATACCATCCCCTTTGTTTTATTTGGGAAAAATTCTTAATGATTTCAAAAAATTGTGTACTAGAGACTCAACTATTTTCTGATGTCTGTTTTAAATATTATTAACTAAAATCAACCACAGATTTTATTGATTTACTTATAACATTTTAAATATTATTTACCATAAGCAACTACAGATTTTATTGATTTACTTATAACATATAATTTCTAAGGCAAAAAAAATATATATAAACAGAGAAAAAATTGTAACTGTAAAAATTACAATACAGCTTATTAAGATTTGCTAGTAATTCCATTTGCAATTAACAAAAATCACAAAAAAACCTTACATTTGCTCAAAATATAATTGAAATGTTGAAATTGAAAGTAAAAAAAAATACGAGTTTCAAAAACTGTGAAAAGCAAAATAAATAATTGAATGTTTTTTATTACATAATACACACTTAAATTTTTTTAAAGATATTTCAATAACGATGCTTTATTTTTGTTTTCTATTTCTTACTATTACCTTAAGAGTACATGTTGAAACAATCGATCATGTACCAAACTCTCTATCCGTTGAAAAATCTTCTGATTTTCGGACATTTTCTGATTCTCGAAAGAAAGAAAACAAACTTCAACTCTTTATAGAAACGTTTGACAACTAGCCCCAGGGGGTAGAAACTTACCGCTTCAATATTACATTTTCTGCTTCAGGCTTTCCGAAGACAGTTGAATTATTTATTAATACTCGAATAATGTACTTACTTTAGCAACGTATTATTTTACCTATTTAATTCGCATTTGATTACCTTGAACTTATTTCAAAAAATAATAATAAATACGACTGGATAAAAGAGAGAAAATTAATATACGCATCAAACAGAAATACCAAACTTAGAAACTTGTAATTCCAAATTCAGTAAATAATTTCTATCAAATATTTTTTAAAATATTTGTTTTAAAAACAATGTTTCGAATTAAAGGGTTAAGAGATATATTGTTCCATTATTATTTTATGAAGTTAAATTCGCAATGTTGAATTGTTACATTGCATGAAACTTATCTATAACTTTTTGAGAATTGTTTTTTTATTAAATATTTAATTAAATTTGATAATTTTTGCTAATTTTTTCAATTAAACAAATTTGACATTCCTTTTTATAAATAATATCGCTAAATTTTGATAACTATTTTCAGTAAAGCAAATCGATGAATTTAGGCAATGACATATACATAAATAAATTGAGCAATTTTGAAATTACCTGAAATAAGAGTAGATAATGCAGGGAAAATATATGATAGAATTACTATGGGCAATAATTAAGTCATTTAAATAAATTTAAATAGTTTCAAAACAAATTTCAAGTTTTATGTAAAAAACAACAGAAGCATTTTTTATCTCTTTTCTTTTCAATTGATTCCTTCAATAATTTTACTTATTGATTCTTTGAACAAAAGTTCGGATGGTTTTAAGTTTGTAAAAATATCTCTTTAGCAGTGTTTGCATAATACTGTGTTCTCTCTATTAGGTAATTACTACAGCATGGATATATTATTATATTATCCAAGAAAATAACAAAAATTTGAAATATCATTAAAGGGGTGTTAATGATACAATACCAATTTAGTAATGCGCATACATAACATCACTGACATATTCTAGTTTAGAGAATTTACTCACATATTAAATCAGTAAAATAAATACATAAAAAAACCAAAATAAAACATTTAATCATATTATATGTCAAAATAGACAATTATTTTTTTTCTATACCCTCACTCATACAAATCAAGAAAAATGTCGTTTAAAGCTATGATCAGGTAAAACCCAATCGCATTTTAAAAATAAAACACCAAATATCTTGTAATACTTTCGATAAGGAAATCGCAGTTTTAAAGACTGCAAATTGTTGATTTGTTGTTCACTTTTATAATTGTTTGACATCTTATAAAAATATAAAGTTAAATTTTATGATTATTCATAGCTGAAATAATTAAATTAGGCATACAAAGTCATTTGATTCAGTAATTAAGTTAGTGTTAAGGTATATAAATTGGAACAAATTGCCTTGATGATAAAATATTAAATACAACCCAGAAAAACATTTAAAAATACTAGAAATTTTTGGACAGTTGAATTGTAATGTATCTCATGATAAATAATAAAATTAATTTATCTACAATTTATGGTATTATTAATTAAGTATATATGGTCAATTATTTCAGTATATGGTTTTCTAATAATAAGCAAAGGTAATTTTTTAAAAATATTAAAAATTCGATCTCTTTTTCTGAGACATGGTATACTTTTAAAAGCTGTTCAAATTTAAAAGAAAATATTTTGCGGAAGATAATTGGATGCAAATATTTAAGCAAAAGTTTTGAAGACTTTTCATTCTTATATAATTTATTTTTAAGTCTTTATTAAATGTCATGCATTCTACAGTTAAATTCAATTTTTCCATTAAACTTTTCAAGCTTTTTCAAGCTTCATTTAAAAATTTAGAAAGAAACGCTTTTTTTTAACTTACTTAAAATTTGAGAAAAAGAAAAGCAAAACAGAAGCTTTATGTTTGAAATTCTACCTTTCATACAGGGTGGCTATAATAATACTTCTCCTGTAAACAGCAGCTTGCAGGTAATACGGGTCAAAGGAATATCACCAAATTTGATATGAAATATACACGCAATGTTTGCTAGGAATTTTAAAAAAAAACATTAGGTGTCGCTTTACATGGTAAATCAACAAATTTAACGAAAGAAGTTATCCTCATGGAATGCATAAACAGTTTGGACATTTACTGAAAAGTTTTGATTACACACACACACACACACACACACACACACACACACACACACACACACACACACACACACACACACACACACACACACACACACACACACACACACACACACACACACACACACACACACACACACACACACACACACACACACACACACACACACATTGTCGTTTAACCACATTTAATAAAGGTATATAACTTAATTTATATATGTGAGAAGGAAAAAAACAACTTTCGTAGACTTTAGGTACGGATTATGACCAAATGTCATAACAGGGAAATGTAATGAAAGTTGCACAATGTAGTGCCATCGTGTACTAATAAACATTGAAGGCAGTGCGTTCAGCAAAAGAATGTAACTGGTTTGTTGTTATATTTCACATATAAAACCAAAATTGTAATGCTTCCATGGTAAAACGGTTTTTTTTAAAAAGTATCTCTAACCTTGAAATCGTAAGGAGTCAAATTCCAGGAAATTTGTCTTGAAAAGATGGAAATTCTACACTTTCTCGGTTTTACTGTTTATATATTTTGTTCTGAATTTATTCAAATTCTTTATGCATTCCAAATCATTCTTTTTCTTTGTTAAATTGACCATTTTTCCATAAACAGCACTAGTAAGTTTATATTTTTGAACTTAATGAAGAAGTACAATAACATCTTATATTTGAATATAAATTCTCAGAATTTTCTGTTGGACTTAAATGCATACAATTTTAATTCTCTTTTCATGTTATACATAAATATACTATTAATATTTTTTCATTTTAATTTGGCATGTTTTCATCACATTTGTGTATGAATTGTAATTCTACAGACCAGCGTTTCTCAGAGTGTGGGTGCGCTCGCCCCCTAGGAGGTCGTGATAACCCTACGAAAGAGGAGCAAGCATATCAAAAAATCAAAAATAAAAGTTTATTTTTAAAAAAATTATTATTTTACTGAAAGGAACAAAACAAAATACATTCTGACATGATAAATAACAAAATGCACATTTACACTGATATAATATACTTATAAATTTATCAGTACTGTACAAAGTATTTGTTAAAAAATTTATCATTAGTAAACGAAGAACAAGTTTATAATAATTAATACTGACTCCTATGGGATTGCCATATACAAAAATTGTATTTACAATTTAATATTTATCTTGATAATTTGGGCGGTTTATAATTAAGTCTTATAGCTCTAAAGTAGCTTTCGTATCAATTGACATTATAATTACATTCAATGCCAAGTTTTTATTTTGGGAAGAGGCGCAATGAAAGTTTTGATAGAAAATCGGGTCGAAAATAAATCCTGAAAGTTTGAGAAGCACTCCTATAGGCAATAAAAAGGTTGCTTTCTTTAGAATATTTCTATAGCAAAATACATAATTCAAAATGGCAAACTAATTTACGTAGTTCTTCATTTTGCAGCTAGTATTTCATATCAATATTTGTGTGTTCTTTCTTAGAGGCATATAAGTAAAATACTTTAAGGTTTATGTACTATAATTTTCAGTTTTAAAAATGTGTACACATTATTCTTAAGCTTATTTATTCACTATTTTAATAAATTCAATATAAGTATAATTCAACATTAACTAAATTGTAACAGTGTAAAAGCGTGCTTCGATTTTCTAAATTCGATTATTCTAACACAAAATGGAAAAATATTTAAGTTTGGTAAACGGAGACATTTTTATGAAACACCCTTCAGTCTAAAATAAAGTGAAAGATTGTTATCTATTACAAAATCAATAATAAATATTTCTCTTGAATCTTTTTCTTTTTAAATTTGGAAACCTAAATTATAAACACAATGTTTCAAGCATATTTGTTTTTCAGAAACATAAACCTTCGGGAAGAAACATATATACAAGTTATATGAATTTTTGAATAATGAGCAACGCTGGTTATTATGGTAAGTTATTTCCTCCCCCTTCTTTCCAAAAGGTACAATTAATGATGGTATCTTCCCAATGCGTATAAAAATAAATATGTAAGACTTCAGGTAATAATTCCCTTTACCTTTCATTATCGATTTGAGTAGTTTTTTTAAATACTTCTTTCTTAGTTTTTACCACTCTTACTTTCCTTATTCAAATATTACTCTGTCCAACTTTTGAAAGTTCTGTGAAACTAATACCTCACTAGAAATTCTTGCTACATTTCGAAAATTTCAGAAAGGTATTTGCCGAGGATATTTTTCTTACTAGCAAGGGAATTTTCTCATTAGTTTGCTCACTGAAGCGGTGTTTTTTTCACTTTAACGACTGGAATTTCGAGGACTTTTTTCGTTTGCTATTCCTCCTTTTTTCCCCCGTAGAGACAATCTTTCGTGCAATTGATGCTATGCAAATGACGCTATTTGGAACTTCAATCCACACGGAATAAATGGCAAACGTGCAGCTAATAAAAATAACTTATTAACACCGTTTTCACTTGCAGTGACTCTTATTGTTTTTTTTTCTCCACCGTCGAATGATCTTGGTTTGTTGTTATAAATGAGCTCAAATGCTGCTCTTCCACATGATTTCTCAAGACAGAATGGTTATTTCTTTTTAGTGAACATTAGACACATATAAATATTCTGGATATTTTTTATGTTGTTTAAAATTCTGTGCCTGGTAAGTTAAAATAAAAGCTTATCTAATGTTTTTTGTTTGTTATTTTATACTCGTAGCAGAATGAATTTAAATTAATTTATTCTTCAAATTGAAACTTTTAGCAATATAATATATTCAATGATGCTATGCTTTTTCCTATCCCTTGAATACATTTAATGAGGGTGTTATGCCTTTTTATCTGTTTCTGGAGTACAATTAATCTTTGTAACTATTCACAATGACATTAAATTATGCATTTGCTTTAATAAGAAACTTCAACAGTTTTTGATGGAAAAAGTATGAAAAATATATTTGCTTTTGTGCTTTAAAAGTTTTGTGTGTTTATTTGTACGAAATCATCGTAAACAATAAGCACTTTGAATGAATTTTAAGAATTATAGTGGGGGTACTATTTTAATCTTTTCTAGTCTCTAAAATGTGTGTGTGCGTGTTTTTGAAATATTTGATTCTCAATTAAATTTTTGAAAGAAAAAATTCCAAAGTGTTTTTGTGTATTTATTATTTGGATTATATATATATCTACATACACACATACATTAAGTCAATAAAATTTTCAGTTTGAAGTTTACTAGAATATTAAATTTTTCTTTCGTCATGGAATTTCTCGACAAAGTTCGAAAAGGATTATTAGCATTTTGAGTTCATTGATTGGATATAATTGTTAATTAATAATGTTAAGTATAACTTTTTTTCTTGATGAAGGGTAAAACGTAGTGGCATAAAAATTATATGTTTAGTTTATACTGCAACATTTACAATGAAAACTATTTGATATAATTTCCATAATAAAGATAAAGCTACAGAATACTGAGTTCTAATAGTGAAAAAGTTATATAAATTTTAAATTTTCGAAAGCGTATTTGAATTTGAATGCCAAAAGTTGTCACTAAAATCGATGGTACTATATAAATCCTGCCATTTAAAAAGGAAGGAGTAACAAAAGTAAAACTTGCAATTAAAGGTACTTTAATTTTTTTTTATTACCGTCAGCTATATATATATTTGTGTGCACAATTTTACATGTATTTCAAACATTTTTTTAAAAATTTGTAAAGATATGCCCCAAAGTTCAGCTATTTCACTTTTTAATATATCTTGCATGCCCTGAATTCACTGTTTTTTTTCAAAATGCGTGTGAGTTCAAAAGCTTGAAAAAAAAACAAGAAGGATAAATTAGAACAAAAGGAAGGGCATATTACTTTTTAGCTCACGTGTCTGTTCACAAATCTCTTCACATCAATGTCACCATCTACACTTTATCTTGACGTTTCTGTATCATATTAAAGACACCAGGATCCATCTGTTACCAAAAACAACACATCTCCAGCAAATGTATCGGTGGGTTCAACATAAACATCTATTGTGTCTTGAAATTTTTCAGCAAAGACATCAAGAATGTGACGCAAACCTCAAGCAAATACTTCTTCTCCCAAATACTATATTTAACTCGTTTGTAAATATTTTAATCGGCATTGGATGTTAACCAAATCATGGCTATTCTCAGTCACATCATTTGTTATAATGGGAATAATTCTTCAAAGATTAGTCTCCAGCACTTATTCTACAGAAGGGAAGCAAATAATTTTCAAAAGTACGGGAATGAAACGTCTCTCATAAGCTGTTTCTACAATTTCCCCCTCCATTGTCCTTAACTTGAAATAAAACGTTACAACCAGTATTTGCTAAATTGTCTCATCCATAATAACTTATACAGGAAACCTGTGTTCCGCATGTTAAACACGCAAGCAACTTGTGCAGTCAGTGTAATTTCTTTTTCACCTGCGCACCAGATAAGTTGACCTTATAATACCCAGGCACTGGCTAGTTCCTACATTTTTGCATTTGTTCACTATACACAGAGTTATGGAATTTAATAGTATTCGTGTATATGGGCTATATAGATGGTAGCTTATAACTTTTCAATAAACTCACTAATTCTTCTAAGATAAGAGAATATTTGGTGCTTGTTAGAAGCTGGTTATAGTGGATTCCAGAAATGGAATTTAAACCCTTATATAAAGTATTTGTAAAATTCGCAGAATTTTTTTCCCGCATATTATTTTTGTTTACCTGTGGCAGAAAGAAGACAAATAGTAGACACTAGCATGAACATACAGTTGGATTTAAAGAAGATTACTTGATTAATAATGACGAACCTCGTAATTTTGTACTATACCCATATTACGAGAAGGAAAAGTGATTATCTATGATGTCAGCTCCTGTTTGAAGTTTATCATTCAACTTCTAGGTGTAAATAATTCCAAACGAGTCAAACAGGGATCTAGAAGAGTGTGTCCAGTTACCCAAGGGTTTTCTCTCATTCTGGGCAACAATGTATAGTTGCAACACTCTAGAGCAGTGGTTCTTAAACTTTTGATGTATTTGCTTGACATCGCAAACTCCTAAGATTTTGAACACCCCTCCCTGACAATATTCTTGATCGAAATACACGTCCTATTATAATTTTTCATATGGGGGAGGGGCGGCAGTTTTGAGATCTAGTCTAGGATGGCACATCCTTCAATTTTTCATCGAATACTTTCAGAATCTGTAAAAGGGAAAAATCTTTACGTTGTATGAGAGACCCTGCACAACCTAGAAAGGAGTTGGGGACCACAGTTTAAGAGTATTTGCGGTACAAGGATCGATCAACATTATCCACAACTGTCCATTGGTTGTGAAAATGCAAAGGCAAAATAATATCTTCCTGTACTGTACGCAAAAGGCTTCACGTTAAGAAATTCAACATCCGAATGTTATGTGTTTATGTTCCAGTTGGCATCCAATCTATTGAGATAAATTTAAAATGTTACCATTAACAAGTCACTGGATAACAGTATATTGGTTCTGCGTCTAATCACAGAAAAGTTCTGAGTTTCTCTGGAACCAAGTAAAATGCGTGCACAAGGGTTTTAAAAAAACAAATCACACACAATCAAACCCAAAACATCATCAAACCTACGAATTCAGAGGTGGCAGCTTCATGGTGTGGAAAAACTTAATGGATTATGACACATAGATGTACATTTTTAAAGGTGATTATATGACGATTGTACTGTGTTAGATTGAATTATGGATCTCATTAGGAGGCACCATACTGCAACAGGGGGTCCTGATTTTCTCCTTATGAATGCTAATGCCCCACCACATTGGACCAATATCGTTAAAGAGTTTCTAGTGTGTGTTTGTGCTTTTATAATGAAGTGACCAGATTATTATTTCCCGACCTTTATTAAATTTAAAATGGTTTTGTTGCTTTCAGGCATATTTATTTCTGAAGCAAATTTCAGAGAATTCAAAATTATGCTTCATCTTTTAGCTTAATCCTTGTTTTCTTTCATGAAGAAAACAATTTTGTGTTAGTCAAAGGTTTATTTTCCCCTTTTGTTGGTTATATGTTCCACTTACTTACATTTGGGAAATCATTGTATTTTTAGAGTGCAGAGTCAGCTTCAGTGTCACTTTCAAAACTTATACTTGAAAAGTACATAGTAGTGCGTTTATAAGTAAAAATAATGCTACATATAAGTCTGTGATAAATCAAAAATTATAATAATCGTTATAGAGTAGGTAAAGATAGGTACCATTAGAGGTAGTAGGTATAGATACTGTTTAAAATGTCTTTCATTTCCATTTTTAAATGCATGTAATTGAAAGATAGATGTGTTTAGGTGTTTCTCTCTCTGTTTAGGAATACAATAATTTTCCAAAAGTATTTAAAATGCAAATCTCAAAGATTCGTTACGACAAATACAGTTCAAGCAATGTGCGCAGTAAAGCCGCTTCTTAGCCAGCTGTCTGCAATCCATCTTTCCTTCCTGGTACACTGGGCGAAAAGAAACACCATATGGTTTCTTCTTTAAAGCGGACTATAGATAAGACATATCTGTTTCAAAGGCTGTCCATTCTTTTGTTCCATTTAACACGTGGGCGGAATACATGCTAATCCTCACGTTAGAGGATGGTCCTTTATTGTGAATAGGGATTGCAATATCGGACCAAAAGCTCAATACCAGTATTTTTTATATTTTAATACCGGGATACCGGTAGTAGAAATTTTAGGAAAAGAAGAAAAACTATAATTTGTAAATTATAAGTTATAATAGTACATAAAGAAACACAAAAAAGTAAGGGAACATTTTATTTATTTAAATCACAAAGAAAAAAAAAGACTATTCACTATTCAGTCTGTATTATTATTATAAATTTTTAAAATGTGAAGTTAAAAAAATATAATGCATCAATTGTACTATCATTAAGCCTGGAACGTAATTTTGTGCAAAAATTACCAGCTGTTGAAAACGCTCTTTCAGCATCTTCACTAGTTGGTGGTACTGTTAGCAATGCGCGATATACTTTTCTCATCTTCAAATAAATCGATCTCTCGTCGGATGGTTTTCGATACAGCTGATTTCAGTATTGTATTTCAGTTTATTGATATTTTCTTAGCTATCGCTAACTTTAATTTTCGTTTCAAAGGGCAATTCCTTTTCACTGTCAACATTAGTGTCATCATGATCTTCGATAACTGTACCGAATTCTTCTGAATGTAAATACGTTTATGAGTAAACATTTTAAGAAAACTTACTATAAATTTTATCAAATTTGAAATGCTTTGTCTCTTTTCTTCTTATTCATTATTATGACTTATTATTTATGAGAATATATAAAATGAATCTGAAAAATATTTTGAACCCTACAGTTTGATATACAAATACAATCCGATTAACAATTTCACCAATTTAAAAAATATAGAAATATTGCGCACTTTCTTCACAACTACAACCTTGTTTTCACAGATACGAATACAAGACTAGGAATCCTGCGCGCGTGCAGTATCGTTTTGAGCTGTAATAGGATAGTTTTGGACCGCCTTATTGGATGATTCACATATTTTATCACTTTTCTTGTTTGTACGATGCAACTTTATATTCACATTCTAATTAATTTCGTCCGTTAGGGAGACATAAAAACAAAAACATATATATATATATTTGCTATGTTGGCAATCCCTGAACATATAGTGGAAATTTTTTAAAAATTTCTAGTAAATACCGAAAAAACAATACTTAAACTTGTGAATACCGGTATTACCAAATTTTACAAAATGCTCAAAATACCGGTATTCGGCATCCCGGTATACCGGTATTGCACTCCCTAATTGTGAGAAGGAAATGCCAAGAATGTGTGGAAGAATGCGTCTATGCGTTGGAGTGACATGTAGTGACAAGTTGGTCCGGGCCAGACGGTACTTAGTTCAGAAAGAACCAATTATGTTTGGGACCAAGTCCATGATATCGATGTGCAAATCCATGCTCTTTCCAATCAGAAATTGAATGGGTGTGAGAAAGTCCCACTCTGAAGGCTTAGGATGGAGTGAAAAGTGAGCAGGAGACCAGAGGGAGACCTACGAGAAAGGTGTGAAAGCGAACTCTGCATTACTCTTTTGGTGGATCTAATCCAGGGGTGGGTAGACTTTTTCAGGATACTGGCTACTTCTAATTTTTTTCAAGATGTTGTGGTCCACCCAGTATCAGCGGCAGACACAAAGGTCCATGGGTCTGGACCCTCCTCTATAGCTCATGATTTTTTTTGATCGATTATAATCCCTTGTATATAGTAAGTAAAATTTAATTAAGTATTTGTTATTAATAATTTTTTAATTAATTAATGCTAATTATTTATCTCAACAATTTATTTCTTACTGTTCTTTGTTCCCGACAATCTACAAAATGAATATATATATATATATATATAATATATATATATATATATATTTGGTAGCGTATTGGGGTAGGATATGAAAATGGTAGACATTCTAACCTAGGCCACCGCGCCACCTTGGAAAAATTCACGAGTGCACCCACTGCCCAGGGTCGTAGGTGTAGAGAGGTAAAGAAAAAGTCAACAATATTTATTATAATTTAATAATAAATTCGAAATATGTATTTACCTACGTAAATAAAATGAAAAACTCCCTTTTTTGGAGCTGCGTTTAAAGCAAAACGCAAAATGCAAACATAATAATAATAATAATAGCTACAAATATAATAATATCTAATGATGCATTTATTATTGTTACGAATTTTGTATAAAATAATGTAAATAATTTGTATTTGGATGTGCAATGCCTTTATATTACTCTATGCTATATTTATTTCATGATATAATTGTAATATTCACAAGCAACGCCGTCCCTTACGTTATAATGGCGATTCAATGGGAACTTGGCGAAATATTGGTGATAGAGCCAAGCTGGCATCATTTTTGGCTACCAATTTGGCGAGTTAGGGACCCTCTGGATTCTTCTAGAAATTAGTAGAGAAATCCACTAATTTCACGATCTGTGGCGCGAGCGCATCTTTCCAGAAATTTCGGCCTCTGCTATAAATAGAGAGAGACTCACCGCAACGGTCAGTCTGATTTCAACCAGCGAGTAGTAAGCATTGTTTTGATTAGCGATTAGTAGACTTGCCTTGAACTTAATCAGCTCGGCTGTGCTTGTGAATAGTCATTTACATACGTGTATTCTAGACACTGCTTATTGGGTCTGAGGGCTGTTGAAGGTGTGAAATCCTTCTGTTATTTATTCTGTGAATTTTGCTACTGAATCCTGTATTTCAAGGATTGATATTCGACAATAAATACTCATCGCTCTTGAAGAATTGTCTTGTTATTTATGACTGATTTTGCATAAAATCCTCGAACCCCGATCTACCTAACATTATCAAACAATTTAAAACACATTCGAAAATAAAACATTTTCATTTAAAGTTAGTTTTCATAATTATAGCTTGTAGAAGACTTAGTCTGCGTACTGTCAGCCAATCTTGAATATTTCCGTATACAATTACTGAAGGATAATCTTCAGGCGGTCACTCCAAATTGTCTTGGCGGTCCACCAGTCGATCGCGATCGACGTAATGCTCACCCCGGATCTAAACCATTACGAGATCCATTGGAAAGCACGTAACAGAAAACGATACTAAGTATCTGATAGCTAGAGTGTAAACTGTTTTTTTTTACAAATACACTAGTTATATGTATCAATTTTCGATTAAAAATTGAAAATAAAATGTAATTTTCTTAAAGCTGCGGGATCGATCTCTCTACCCAGAAATTTAAATAAACCTGATGTCGATAGTTTGCAGCGCTTTTTAAACCAATAGTAGAAATACAAATAATTCCTTAAAATCATACTTCGGGCTCAAAGCCTTAGCATTTCAGAGAAGTTTACACTAATTACAAAACCTTGAACTTATTCTGAGAAATTTGTTATCATAATATAAATAATTTCTGAAGAAAATTTGTCTAAATTACTCAGTGCGTTTTTAAAAATAATTAAACATAACGTCAAAAATAGTCATTTATTTACAGAAATTTACTATTCTCCACCAATAAATAACTGTTTGACTATAGTATTGTGCCATCTGTTAACTGAAATATATACGATTTATCATTCTGATCTTCCAAAAATTCTGATTGAAAATTATAGGGCTATTTTATATAAAACTTAAATAAGTTAAGCTCAAAATCCTCATGTGATTTCTTGCAGTACTATGAAAAAATATAAAATTTATCATAATGGTCTCCTGTTTCTCATTAATTAAAATAACATTTCTTTATTGCGAAAAAATACATAAATATTGCGGTAACATGTTTATTTTTGCCATTGAGCAGCTGTGATATTTTCACAGTTACTACCACAGTACAACAAAAAATAATGTACATTTTTCCATTAAAGTTGTGGTATGAGTTTTATAATTTCTTTCAGCACAATGCTTTTTTTTATAACAAACACAAGCTATAATTTCTGATCATTATGTAAATATATTGCGTGTCTTACAGCAATTGGGAAAAACAAAAATTCCCAAAAAACGGTATGAAAAAGGGAATGGAACATTCTTAGATAACCTTCTAAGGATATTACTTGATATAAATTCATTATTTCTCACCAGCTGTTCAACTTCAGTATAATTAAAAGGAAATTTTTATGGGGAAAATCGTTTGAAGTGGTCTTTTAGAAATGAACATTGTGAGAAAAAGGAAAAAAAAAATGTTTTTGATTCATGTTACACAATTTAACTTACACCTGAAAAAAATCTGAGAGAAAAGAAACTTATCTGATAAGGAAAGGAAGTGGAAGAAATTTCGGTAAAGGGAATTTTAATGACATAAATATAGAAATCACTCACATCGCACACACACATAACCAGAAATATTGTTGTCGAGAAGAAAAAGGAAAATTTCCATGGGGATAAAGTTATACTCTCGAAGAAAGCTCGAGCAATATTTTGCTTAGAGGAAGGGGAACAGACCCGTTTGACGGGGCAAAGTGGCGGAAGAAATTTCAAAAAAGGGAATTTTAACGACATTAATATAGGAAAACTGACAAACAGGAAGTGCTGACACCCCAAGAGTGGAAATTTCCATGGGCAAAACTTTATACACTCGAAACGCCGTTATGTATAATAATGTAATAACCCACCAGTAACAAATATTAGTACTTTATGTAATAAAAAGTATTTAAATATTACTTGGAACTTGCTCGAAATTTTTAAAATAAAATTCGAGCCTTGGTTGCCTTCTGGTTATGGGCACGGATTCGTAGCCAAAGTCATAAGTTCGAACCTTAGAGTCACTCAAAACCTGCCATGTTAATGTGACAATGCGTGTTAAGCCTGTCGAGGCTCAATGTCCATGCACTGTGTGGAAGTTTTGAGATTTGGCGCCAACTCAAGTGTTGTCCTTGTCACTTGACCATGATACAAGATTATGAGGCTAGCCACCAATAGCCAGTATCATGTTAATATTTACTCACTTAAAATAAAATTACCATAAAGATTCTAGTTTTCTTAAAATTTTCTTGTACATGTTGGTGTTTTCTAGCTTTCCATAAAAGGAAAATGAATTTAGAAAATAGTATAATAACTTGAGACACAAACATCGATAAAAGCAAAATAAATATAAATTATTTAAGTAATACTGTGCTTTCTTTTGTTCGATGTCAGAATATTTTCTTTTCGAAATATGAAACTTTAAAATCAATTTGCTTTAATCTGATCAATACTTCATTACAAGGATTATTCAATTCTCTAGATGATTCTTCTTCTTTAAAGTACTTAAGCCCATTGCAATATACAGAGTTGAATTATTTGCGCGTAATAGAAATAAATATATTTTTAATTAGAAAATCTCTACATAGAGAGAAATAAACTACGCAATTGTTTTTAATCTCCTGCATGATCATCTAATTATTATTCCATAGAATAATCGTACTTTCTGACACAAAGAAATCATAGTCTTATTGACAAAAGCGGAGCAATTATTTCAACATTTCGCTGCAATAGTATCTTTTCAGTTATTGGTGTACTTTATTTCGCTCTGATAAATTATTCAAAAGAAACCTTTTTTCCAGTTCAAATGACTTCCTATTGTTAGTTATGCAGCTTCTTCGGGAGGCATTGTTAAAAACTGCTGCATAATTACGAAACAATAAAAAGAACGAAAATAATCCAGTTACTTCTCCAAGCCGCTGTTCTGAACCCGGGGCATTTACAAAGACTTTCTTCTCCGAAACAATGCGGTACATTTCTCAAATGAAACAGAGTGCTCATTTCATTTCTTTAATTGCATTTTCTCGCAAAGCAAATTTTGTGAAAGAATAGACGACATTTTTTGAAAGTGTGGATGGTAGCATAAAAATTGTAACGCAATCCGCAGAGAAAAAAAAGTAATATTTTAAAAAGGAAATTTATTCCGCATAAAACTTTTTGTTCAGGTTTAAAGTTACAAATGAAATATTAGGGAGAGTTAACTTAATTATTAATATACTAAAGAACCTGTATAATGGTATGATAACAATTATGGGGAAAGGGGAAAACAAACTACTGTTTGTATACATTTCCTTAATTTTTTAAACTTTTTCATAAAAATTGAAATAAATTTATAAAAATAACATCTACCGTAAACATCTACACTTACAGTATTTAGAAATATTTAAAAAGGCTGATGCTGAAGATGTTCACCGCTCATATCGTGGTAGACTTGAGAGTGCCGTCGAATGGATGACTGCACACGTAACAGCAACTTGGTGTCCATCAAAGTACAAACAGTGTGCAGGTGAGCAACGAAGTTCGTTTGTGTAGTCATTACGTCTCAATGCACGCGATCCTTGAAATTGCCCCGAAGGAAAAAATTCAATGCTGTAAGATCTGGTGATCATACCGGCCACTGTTGAACCCCACATCTATCCAGTAGTCGGGGTATGTCATATTCAGCCAATCACGTACAGGAGCGCAAAAATGCGTCGGAGTCCCAACAGGAATCATAATTCATCATCATTAATTCATCCCCATGCATCAACATTTACTGTATTTTTCTCGCAAACTGTGAATCGTACGGATACCGTTCTTAGGGTATTTTTATGTAGTTCCACCGAGGAATCTGGCTGTGCAGAATTTGGGTGCTGTTAATGGGATACCCACTATAAATTATAATCCATGTTTTCATTAATTAAAATACTTTTTTTCTTTTTCTCTTTTAATTGGGTGAATTAAGGTCGATAAAGAACTGTACAATGAGTATTGCCATTGGATCTTGGTGATCTAATGGTATTTTTTTTGGGGGGGGGGCCTGTGTGGAAGTATCCTTTCATTTTGAATTCATGGTCGATTGGTGAAAGGTTGAGTGATCTTGATGCTCAAGGAAAAATAACTACAGCACAGATTAAGTCCAGAGGCATGTGAATCATATGAAGCTCTGCATTGTCTTGTTGGTAAACGTACCTTGTATGACGTTTGATGAAGAATAATGCAATGACTGTAGGAAATCCTCAGTATATTATTGAATTGTTAAACACGGATGGAGGATGGTAAAAAGTAATTACCTGCCGCACGATATAACAAGCTACACTATCTAACTAGAGTCTTCAGCTATGCTGAGATTCGATTTTCATTTGTTCCGAGACTGAAGCAGACTATACATCTCTTGACCATGCGATGCCAATGTGTTGGTACCTAGGACAATAAGCTATGGTGCCATTCTAAACGGCACTGATGATATTTGGAAAAGGTTAACAATTTAAAGGTCGCCATGAGTGCAATTCCACCACAACCAAGCACTGTGAGAGGATTGAAGTTACTGGGGGTTGTATGGAGTGGCTGTAGCAGATTGGATAGGGGACAATAATGCATTACGTAGTTTGATCATTCGATCTTACGTCACATTAATGAACCTTTCAAATACTTAATTTTGCCAGTTGTTCCTTGTAATGATGATTGTAGCTATCATCCTTACGTTGCCGTGTCCGTACGGTATAAGTGATGGCTTATTTCTTGGTAATACTAGTCAACTTTACGTGTCCCAGTTATGCAACCACATTCGAAGTCGTCCAAGTGGACGCAATCCTCGTAAGGTCCCACTACCTTATACTACTTGAATGGATAAGTGAACTTATTGTTGATTAGATAAATAATATTAGGGCACAAAAGTTGATAGAAACATTTTTTAGAATTATTTGCTTGTTATGATTTTTAAAAGTCATCGCCTTAAAATTGCACCTATACCTCACAGAAGAAAACACAACAGTAGCACGGGATTGCATCTACTAGTCTATCTCATTCGTACTAACCTATAGCAGACTATGAGGGCCGCAGATCTCATGATAATAATATATATTTGTAATATATTCTTTTACAGTTTAAATGCACAATATACAGCAATAATTTTGAGAACCATGCAATACTGTTCATGCATTTCCGCGCCATTCCACTGTGGAGATCTCTTCCATCTAAAAAAAAATTAGGATCGAATCACATTGTTCTAAAATTGTATTCGAATGGTTCGATGATACTCAACAGACATGTCCGTGTTTCTTATTTTAACCTTCACCTGAATTCATTTCATTTCGATACATCTTGGATTTTATCAATCCATTCCATTAAATATTCGTAAATTGTGAATTATTGCTTAGAGGTCACGGATCCGTATGACTTCCTAACTCCTCCGGTGTCTTGTAGAGTCTATGCCAAAACGAATTGATGAGGGCTAAAATTTAGTGCATTTAGAGGAAACATAATGCTTTAAAGTGTATAATGGTAGCGACCTCTAATTCATTTGCATTTTAGAGCACAAGTTGTAGTACATTTAATTTTATTAATAATTGATGATGTTTTATGTAAAAGAAATTAAAGACTTATCTAGATCCTAGTAGACTAAGGCGAATAAGGTGTTAATTAATTATAACATAAGTTGTCAAATGGTTATAATTTAAATTCTGATGTAGAAATATATTGTGCATCCAAATTTCAAAGTATATATATAATTATGAATTTATAAACTTTCTCTATAATGATGGCATTTTAATAAGTGGGAGGTTTGCGTTTGCTGTGGAAATTTTGCAGTGCTTCTGCTAAATATATTAATTTATTTGGATATAATCCGCTTTTAGAAACAGATTGTTTTCATTTACTTAAGGAACGTTTTTAACAACAAAAAATATCTGACTTCGTAATTTGAGCTATTATCAAATGATGAGGATGACATCTAAGTTCATAGTTAACATTTAAAATTTCACACAAATATTGCTTCTAGTTTTGAAAGTTTTTTCCCCCTTCTAATAATATTTTTGATTAATGAATTATAAAGAAATATATGTCTACTCTAATAAAAATAAACTTAAAAATTTATAAAGAAATCTGAAATTGGCAATTTTTTATAAACATAGCTTAATTTAAAATTTTCTTTGAGAAATGAGGGGAAATTTCCTCTTTGATAATTTTATTCATTATATATATACACTCATTGACATAAAAATTTGTACACTGTGAATAAGCGTGAGATTGTTCCAAAACTTGGCATGGAAGTACATGCTAGGCAGTATATAAATTATTGAAATGTAGCGTGATTGCACATTTCGTAATGCTATCAGACGGTGTTGAACTTTGTTTCTTTTGGATTATAAAACAGATAAGCAGAGCTTGTTTGCGTGTATTTAATCTGCTACGCAAAGACTTTCTTAATTAGAGATGCCATTACACTGCCATTGCAGACAATATAAGCAGTTGCCAGAGTTCGAGAGTGGAAAATCTTTGGGATGATGGAAACTGTGTGTTCACTGGTAGGTAAGTAGCTCGCCTCCTAGGCCATTCTGACTTTACTGTGAGGAGTTGTTGGGACCAGTGGATAAGAGATAGGCCGGTTACAGGCCAGGCAGTTTCAGAACACTCTTGACAGACCAATAGTCTAAAAGACCGTCATCCGCGCTCACGCATAACAGAAGCTGGCTCATTGTCCACCCGTTCATACACAAGCAGCACTCCGACTACTGGCCTCTGTGTCAGTCTGTACCATAGCAAGGCTCCTGGCAGAAGGGATGTTGCTATCGCGTCACCCATTACTTGCACTGACATATATGCCCACTCACAGTTGCCTCTGTTTGGAGTAGTGTCGAGCTTGAAGAGATTGGACTGCAACGGAATGGATTCAAGTCGTCGTAGGATATGAATTTAGATTCAATTTGGGCAGTGATGACAATCATGTACGTGTGTGGAGGACCAGTGGTGAACTTCTCAATTACGCCCTTCCTATACAGCGGCACATCACTCCCACAACTGGTGTGATGATATGGAAGGTTGTAACATAATACACGTGGCCCACCTTAATATTGATCCACGGCACCATGACAACCCAGAGGTACGTTCGAGACATTCTTCCGCTACATGTATTGCAACTCATGGCAGGGCTCTTAGAAGCCCTTTTTCAATAGCCCAACGATTAGCAACACACAGCAAGTGTTTTACAAGTTTGCCTCCGCTACATTTCCACCCTTCCCTGACCTTCTTGATTCCCATATTTGCCACCGATAGAGCATATATGGGATAATTTAGGATGGCGAGTTGGACAGCTTACGAGTTTGGTTGAAATAGAGACGCATTTACAGCAGTAAAACGCGCGAGATATCGCAAGAAATCATATGCAACTTGTAAGCCTCAATGCCAAACCGCATCACAACATGCATTCATGCTAAAGGTGGCCCAACAAGACACTAAATTCTACATAACACAGGCACATTATTTTTCTACAATAAATAATCATTTTGCTTCGATTTTGTAATCCCTTACTTACATCCACGTTGTGTTTTATTCTGACAATTCTTTCTTGGTGTTCAAATTTTAAAGGCAATAAGAGTATATGTATATATAATTAAAATGTCTGGAAAACTAACCATTTACACTGATTCACTTTAATTTGGGTAATCAAGTGTTATTTAGTGCAGTGTTTTTTCTAAAAGTACGTGTCTCTTAGTATAATATTTAAAGTAGAACATAAAAATTTTCAGTTTGTTTATATATTACATAAACGTGTAGATGAGGTACATCTTTTTCTGAGAGTAGTGTATGTAAAGCAAATTTACTTTAATTTTCTACCCTGTCTCGAAATTCTCCAATGAGCTAATGCAATAATTAAATTCGTAGGAAATTTATTTGTATTTTTTGTACATTATGTAAACTTACAAATGATATGTTTTTTCTCTTCTTTTTGTAAATATAAGGAATATTTACTTATATATAAATTTGAGCTGTTTTCTTGAATTTTCTTACAAGTTCAATGTAAAAATTCAAGGTGGGAAAAATAATTAAAAATAAATATTGCAATGAGGCTTAAGTTTTTTATTGTAAATCGTGCGCAATTGTGAAGACAATTATATTTAATTAATTCTTTTCTTAATGAATTCACAGCATATCTCATTTTGCATTAGAAATCTCTACTTTTATCCCCTTTCAATAATGAATATTTTCTTAATGCGTGATGTCCTATTATTATTTTAACTATACCTATTTTAATTAACTATATCATTAAGTAGCTGATATTATTTATCAATTATTATTATTAATTTGAATTTTATATTAAGTATTAAAGCTATTGCAATATTAGATTTTTGCGGATTAATAATCCACATGTGAATTTATATATTACAAAAAAAATTACTTTCAAACTAAATTGGAATAGATTTTTGACTCAAAATAGTTTTTTTTATAAATTTTAATTGAATGTATGTGATTAAAATTTCTTGATCTGATGCCATATTTTTCTTCAAAATATATCAATGCAGTACTTTCAGTAAAAAATACACAAAATTAATACATTAAAATTTATGCAATTTAATTTTCAAAACAACACACTATGGTGAGTGAGAGAGAAAGACCTCCCACATATTAAAACCTAAATAAAATTACAATTTTTGATCAAGACAGGAAATGACTTAAAAATATTTATTACAAGTTCTGAAGAAACTCATACTTAAATTGTTCTTTAAAAGTGGAAAATCATAGGTTAATTTAAATCTGTTATTTTTATTTTATCTTTCCAATTAATATATGTTGAATTCTTAGACAATTAGTGAAATATTTTAAGAATTAAACATTTTATCTGCCATTTTCAAAGAAATATGTGTAAATAAATCAATATAAAAATATGGGAAAAATAGCAATGATAGCTACTTCAATTCAAAAGTAGCTACTTCACAATCCTGCGTGGGCAAGAATTGTTATTGAATTACAGTAATTACAAACTCTTAATGAGCAGGCAGCTGTTTCACAACCTACGCGTCTCTCCAGTTCTATTTGAATACACTGTAGACATTTTTAAATTTTTCTAAAAGGAAAAATATTAATAATAAAGAGCGAATAGTTTGAGCAAGAGATGAAAAATATTGAATATTAACTAGAAGTACTTTTAATTTTACTAAAAAAAAAGCTTATCAGACGAGGCATTTATTAATTGGAAAATTTATGGTACCTGAGGGCAATGCATGCAGTGGCAAGAGATTAAAGTTTGGACGGTTGTCAAAAAAGCACCTTGAACCCGGGAGCAGTCGCGCGGGACACTGAATCACCCCAGGATCACCAAATCTTTAATTCTGGGAAAACTGTTTATTTGATACCAATGAACTTGTCAGTATCCTCCTATACAACAGTTTTCAATGGAATTAAAATTTATTTGTCACATATCCCCCTCTTTTTTGGGGGTGGCGACATTTTTTTTTACAATTTTAAGGTACTTGGGTTGATTGAGTTTCGCCCTCGACCACTTTGGGTTCAAAATATTTTCTATGAACAGGTTACACATTTTTTATGTGAATGACTTAGTCGTTTTCATTGCTGTGTTGTATGACTCATTATGGTTTACAAATGAAATTGAACAGAACATAAAATGTAAATGAGCAGAATGTATTGAAAGAAATGGGTATATGTGGGATCTCAATTCTATGAAGTTGAAATTAATCAAGAGAGGTAAGAACCTGATGAAATAATGGATATTAATCATGGCAACGAAAGTAAATTTTAGAAAAATGATGAACTGAAACATTTGAGTTGATTGGAAAGTTTTTAAATGCTACCAAACAACTAAATCAAGAAATATATGAAGTCACAAGTGTTTCACAAGACACTTTACGCCCTGTCAGAAAGATTCAAGCAAGAAAGAGTTCAGCATGCTATTTGTCGATTATCAAAGAACAATTAAACTACAATAGCTTGAGCAAAATATGACAGTTTTGTCTGCAAATATCATTTATTTAATGCTAGCAAAAAATGTCTGTGTTTGGTGATCTTTATTAAAGTTACGCACATTTTTGAAACATTTTAGTTTAGTTTGAAAAGTTCTTAAAAGTAGGTAAATATACTTTCTCTTAATAAAACTATTCACTGGTATTACGATATTTATGGTGTGCAGTGAGAATAATTATTAAAAATGAGGTGTTTCAGTCACCCCGTGCTACCACTACCGATAGTATCGGGTGCATGCCTTCTCCCGGGTTTTAATATTTTTTGTAATCTCTGTTGCACAGCTGTAACAAAAATTATTTCCAGTGCTAATTCAGTTGAACGTAAATCAATCATTTAATTAAAAATCAAAATTTCATTGCAATCCAATCATTAGTTCCAGATCTATTCGAGAGTGAAAATAGAGGGTGTTTATGGTGATGGTGGTGGGAAGTATTAAAATATTTTGGATAAATGATTCATAGTATTTTCCCTGATTTTTAATTACACATGATAAGCAGATTTGTAATTCTGTTTTGTAAGCGGGATTCTTGATGCTCCGTGAATTGTTTTCATCATTGTTTCAAACCTTAAGAAATATTGAACTACAAGAGAATTATATTTAATTATGAATTTAAGAAGTTCATGACGTTGAAAATTTAAAAATACAAAAGCTTTATCATGTTTTAAATCCCTTTATTTCGTGTTTGTATTTAATAGTTTATTTCTTTAATAAAAATATTATTTTCCCACATTTTCTTCGTGTTTTCGATAGAGGAAAAATTAATCTTTTTTTTTAGTATAAAGTCTTAAAAATAGTTGAGCTGTCGAAATTGTACATCGTCAAACGTTTAAAACACTAATTAAAAAAACTACAGCAACCAGCAACTCTCAAAGAAATTCCAAACGTAATTTTATGATTTCGTGAATTAAGGTTTTTCCATGAGATTAAATCAGTTGCTTGATGAAATCTATATCTATAATAAAAAAACTATTTTTTATAAGTTAATTAACTTTGTTAATTAAGATAATCAACTAATCCATCAGTATCCTAATTCGGTTCCCTCTGAGTCATTAAAAAATACGAATTGTGTCCATCTGTAATAAAAATTGTGAAAGTTTTTAAAGGTGTTCATTTTTTTTTTTTTTTTTTATGACAGTTCAAATCGATTTTCAATAAAATAAAAATTAGATCTTGGAAAACATTTATCGAATTTTACACACTTTAGGATTGTTATTCTTAGTTTTAGTTTAAAAAAATGGTTAAGATATTACGAACATCTAATTTCATTATACTTTTGACAAAATGCCAATATTTTTTTCAAACTTTTGTGATATAGTAAAACTTATAGATTGATATACGATTGCATTTTTTGTCTTAATTAGAAGTAAACTTGTACACTTTTAATTATAAATCGAAATATTTTAACTTCTGTTTATTTTCATGTAGTAGTATTTTGATTATACTAATAGGAAGTTCAGATTCTAACTTTTTTATACCTGTGTGGAATTAACGTTAGAATTAATAGCATTGAATTTACATTTTACGTCAGTTATTGATGCAGTTTGGAATATCGATTAAGAGACGATGTTTCTTAACTGATATAAGCCTGAGATAGCTTTTATACTACTCTACTTAAGTAGTCTGAAGCTACTACTTAGTCTACTTAAGTAGTTCCCATTTTTTTCACTGCAATAGATTTATTGTAAATACATGACTTGAGTTTAACATTGCTGGAAGCAGTCACGATTAATTGTTACCAAGCGAAACAAATTTAAGAGTAATTTTATGAATCATTTTCACATATGATTAAAATATTCAATGCTGGTGAATTTGTTTTTTAACATTATGCTAAACAATATTTTGCTTAAGATTAACGTTTCTCTAACATGCATTTAAATAAATGCCAGTAAGTAGCAGTTAGGTCAAATTTCCTTAACTCGCCATACAAATATTTTTTAAGTGATTACACGATTTTATGTAGATATTTAGGAATGTATGTGAAATGAATCTATAGGGAATAAAACAATATATTTTTATTTAATAATAACTTTTGTTTAATGCTGAAGACATCTTTTCTTTATACATCTTTTTTCTTTCATTACCATCTGTGATTTTAACTCTCAAATTGTGTGTACGCCTACCTTTATCAATATTTAAACGATTTCTGAGAGTTATGATATACACAGTTGAAAAAGTGAGTTGAAAAAATGTTACAGTTGAATCCACTTAAAAAACACTATACAAAAAACACTTTTCCTAAAAGTAGTAGAATGTGCATTTAAATTCTTCAAAAAAAAAATGAGATAAAACAGGGTTTATTTTATTTGTCAATGGCAATTTAAATGTATGTCTCTCAGGTTATAAAGTATCAATTAGTATATTGCAGTTATTTTTGACGGGTAAGAACAAATGTGTTCCTTTAAAATTGCATTAAATAAAAATTACTGCATTATATTCCTTTTTATTCATGCAAACTGTTTTTAGGCGATCTGACAATAATCTTAAATTTCAAGTATAAATTTCAAAAACATACTATTTTATGCATAATACATGCATAAAAAAGAAACGTTTTAATATAAATCCATTCTGCATACTATATTTTTGGACAATTTGGTGGAGAAAAAAAATGCCCATAAGTAGAGCCAAATATAGGAAAACTCCAGTAGAAAAACAAAGAAATCTGGAAAATCTTATTTTACTAAACTGAATTTAAAGTGGCCGTCTATGTGATTTAATAAAAATAACTTTTTGTGTGGCGAAAAATTGTTCTATCCATTTAATAATCTTGATTGATTCAAAATATTTCAAGCGAAAAACTGAATAAATAGCACAAAATAATAGGAAGAAAAATAATCTAGAAACCTACAATTAAACATACTATACTTTGAGGATATATAAGAATTTTTACATGGTAAGCATGAGATACAGCAAAGAAAATGTTTGAGAACCGCTTGTTTAAGATCATGTGTATTGAAAGTAATAAATGTGTTGTTGTACCTAATGCCTACCAGATCGAAGATGTCAGATAAAAAGCCGCTAAATTCATCGTGGAAAAAGCCTGGTTTTCATCTGTCGTTAATTGCATCTTTGAGAACCTTGAGGGTAACAGTACGTTTTAGTCCCGTTGCACCCCAGTCTGGAGAGAGGACACCCCGGGGGATCAAGGGGTTTCACATCTCTCTTCCCGTTCCGCCAACCGCCCGAGAGAACGTTTGGCTGGACGAATTTATAGAGTTCTTCCATGCCTCGCAGCCACAATGCATTTACAAGCATCTTTGCCTTCTCCAGGATTCGAGCCCAGATCCTACGACATAATAGTCAATGACACTATATCTGTTGTGCGGCTGAGTATAATAAGTGTAATGAATGCAATTGTACTTAAAATAATGAGGATGTAGTTCATTGTGGTTAGCAATAAGAGTTTCTGTGGCTTAGCTGTTGTTCATTTCATTCGTATCCGAATATTTAGGCCGCATAAAAATGATGGACATCCATCTCGAAACATTGAAAAATAGACTTTTGTGGCCATTAGCTATGTATAATACATAAATGATGTTATGCTACTGGTGTTGAAATATATCCAGAGAGCTGTTATTACAAGAATAAACACGAAAGGTGGAAAACAATTATCATGGTTAGGGGTGAACAATATGGTGTTTGTGGAAAGGTGGAGCTTAAGAAGATTACATCCATCATTGTATTGCGTTGATGATCAGCATCATCATGGCGAATTATGTTCCGTTGGTTGGAAAAGTTCAATAGCAGACAAAAACATAACAGTTGAACAAGTGAGGATATTCAACACCGGTGTTTGAGTTCAGTTGTGTAAGTCGTGTGACTGCGTTTATCCCGAACACACACACACAACATTTAATGATCTGCAATACAAAACAAAGCTTGCACGAGGAAAATTGTAATGAGTGACTCACAGTAATTTGAAGTAGGATAAAATTTCCGTCATAGGTAATGCATGTACTGACGGGTGTTCGCAAAATGTGTTCCGTATCGCAATATGAAAAGATTTGCAAGAATTACATAAACGATACCCATTAGGTTAGTTCATGTGATTGGCTACGAAAGACGAGTCGTGATTCTCGCAAACAACACCATCACCCGATAAAACCGTCAGTCCATATAATGGAAAAAGACACGAGCCAAATTCTTAAGAATTCTATCAGACATTGACGATAAAGAAATAAATGGAGGAGTCTGTTGGAATGAACTGTATGCTGTCTCGAATCACTATTGAAAGTGACAAATGCAAGGATTTTGCTACAAATCTGTGGTATCAAATTCAATTGCATCTTTCGAAATATCTTTGCATCACATTAACATGGCAATGTACTGCCCCCTGCCTGTTAGCAAACATGGTCCAAAGCACCTCAAGCCTCCTACAAGGAGTACGATTAAAATATTATCGCATCTTCCGTTCTCTCCCAATCTGATTTGATCGGATAACATCTTGTGTGATAGACTTATTTGGCTGTGCGAAATCAACAACTACTTTGTGGGAAGGATAATTGCTGGCTATTCTACATGGATGAGTTAACTCACCAACGTAATAGCCCTCCAAGAGACATTAGTGCCTATTTTTAAATAAGGAGCATGGCTAAGTATTATAACATTCAATTTTTTTAAATAAAAATCTTTGAGTACATTTGTGTGATTATTTTTTGTACAGCATAATATTACTTTATCTTAAAAAGAAACCTTTAGAACTTTTTTTCATTACATCTACTTTTCCTTTTCCTAAATTGTCACTAAGTTAATCTTCTCAGTCATTAAAATTAGTTATGAAGTTAGCTCAATCTTTTGACTGAAAGAACGATACTTTTACACGATAATAGTGTATCGAAAGTATTTATTCTTAGATAAAATGTTATTAGATTTCTTCATTTATAGCTAATTGAATCTTGCGCACTACTGTCTCTCTTTAATTAAGAATTATGTGTTTACTATGTATATATACAGTACTCATACTATATCTCTCATTGTTTATATTGATATAAATTACTTTGTATTTATTTAAGGCATGGATTACGGTTTACATATTTACACCGGTTACCTGGAAATTTCGATGTTCTTCGCTCATAGGTCTCTGAGAAATAAATTCTACTTAGTTTCTCAAATAGCATTCAATATATCGGTACTAAATATAATTATTAATGATTTATACGAAGTTTAAACCGTTCAAGAATCACAAATATACTATAAATTAATTTTGTAAAATGTATAATATGTCTAAAGAAATTCAAAAATATTCTTATTTTAGTTACTTTTGTGACATAAACATTTATATGGTGCATCTAAGCTCACAATTTTAATTTTTTTGTATAATAAAATTTTGCTTTACCTTTAATTTTCACATTATTAAATTATTTTTATTCAATAAATAATTAATGATTTTCGTCTTGTTAATTCATTAATTTTCTTATTCACAGATTAATTTCTATTCACTTATTACCATAATGCTTTTTCATCATTTATTTTTCATTAGAATTTTTCTTTATTTCTGTACTGATTCTACTGGGAAATTCATCAGTCTAGCTTAGATAATCCTTAGAAAGATCTAGGCCATAAAATTCGCTTAACGCCATCGTTTAGTCCTAATCCTATGTTAGCAAATTTAATTTATCCGGCATCTATTTTTCTCTTGGTCTTTTTTCCCTATAAAATAGAATAGATGGAATTAAAATAATTCAAGTAATGAATAGTGCATTCAATAAATTAAATTTTTCTAATTTATGTATGAAAGCTGATTTACATTTATTTATGCACACATTGTGGAAAATGAAATGGAATTTTGAAAATACAGTACTCTGCGTACATAGATAGTAATCAAAATCAGCAAGAAGAAAGATCTTTGAGTAATAATTTAGGATTATCTTAACACAATACTGTATTGTGAATGAAAACATAAGATTATAGGTTCCTGATAAGATGTGGGTTCAACACGAATAGTGATGCAGGCATTAACACAAACAGTTTTAGGGTGGTTGAATTATGGCCAGGATCGATGGTCAACCGAACGTGGAGGTGCCGGCACATACAAATGGAGACTAATATCGTCTTGGATGTCCTACACTATTGGTGAACTATCAGGAGAGACATCTCCATGGTGTGGCTCTTCAAGAATGTATTTTGATTGGATCTGTTACAACGTGGTAACCCCAAAATCGCACGCGGGAAGAGTAATAATTTAAACAAAAGCATGTTTTGAAAGGAAAAGACGACTTTGGGCTATTTGACCTTGCACTTCAAGTTAGACCAAAACTATTACAAACGAAATCACTCTGTTGTCATTCGATAACAGTTTTCTCACCCTCGGAATGATCGCAATTCACTGGCAATCATTCAGTTCAGACTCACCCAAGGGGACCGATGCTACAAGCAAGGATTGATGGCTAAAAGGCCCAATGGGAAAATTACCTCACCCCTTAACAGTCTGAAGTGGAAAGAACAGAATCCAGTCAACATTCATGGAGTAACACCAAGAGGTTTAATAGGAAAGTTATAAATATAAATTCAAACTTCAGTACAAATGTGCAATTGGAATAAAACAAATATAGCCTACTAATATACGGAATAACCTCTCATTTTTTTCTACGCAGCCACCATACCAATGACGAAGAAACGATTGAACAAGAAGCTAAAAGGTCCCATAGGAAATAGGAGCAATGCAGAATGCAATAGTTCTGATAGTAGCACCAAGGTGCATAGTGGAGTGTCCATACTGCTAACATGATCATCAAAATAATTCCAATGATGTTTTTGTTTAACTCACATGCGAAGAATTTGGAGACAAGCAGAATACATGAATAAATTCTGGACGTATGGTACTTGGCCTATTGAAATGTCCCATGTTATCGAGGTAAACATACAACACGTATGGGTGTAAATGATCCACAAAAATAGATGCATATAGCCCTATAAAACCATCCACAGATACGAAGGGACCCTAAAAATGGCACATTACACACTCATAGATAGAGAGGAAAAGGTGATTCGTCAAATAAGGCAACTAACTGCACAAATCAGTTAAAAGTCCAGTACATGTGCTATCACATCAATTGTAACTGTTTTTACCCCAATGCAGTATTATTAGCATGGTTACAGTAAATATCTGTCTACTTTGAAGTCCATTTCGTAAAATGATTCGTTCTACTGTAGTTGTAGACATAAGTCTTAAAGCTTCCTGGAAAAGAATTCACGAATTATGCAGTTTCCGCAATAGTAACTTTGACACAAAAGTCAATGATCATTCCCTTCTATAAGTGAAATATATCGCGATATTTTACTAAGGTCATCATGAATATATCTTTCAAGATGACATTGGTTTTATCCATCTCATCTACAAAGGGTATTTTTCACAGTACCCTACATCTACGTCTCCAAAAGCTTATTTTAGTTTTTATGGCCACGCGCTTTTGGGTTCAAATGAGATTTAACCTTTAAAGTCTTTATTAATATTCTTATTTTATTTAAAAAATTAGAGTGTCTCGTTTTATATAATGTATTGGGATAAATATTCTTGAATCCGAAACTAATAAATATTTTAAATTAAATCACGATATAAAACAGATAATTAATTCCTCGCATATTCAATTTATATTTTGCACATGTCTTCAATTTATATGTGCACGTTTTTCATGTATTTTTATTCTATGTTTTTTATTTTTCTGATAAAATCAAACTATGTAATGATTCTATTTACAGGAAAGGAATATTGGGAAGAAATTCTTCAAGAAAATAGGGAAACAACTTTTATAGATATGTTTAAATAACTGTGCTTTTAATTTTTTTCTGAAGAAATCAACTTTACTTTACTTACTTTACAACCAAACTTTTTATTAGAATTTTTTGGAAATCGTTAAGAGAAGGATGAAAAAATTTATAGCCGTGAGGCAAAATATTCATTTTTAGGAATGTAAACTGTGATTTCTATAATTTAAACACAGTAGTTCATTTTCGTAAGAATAAGTAATTAATAATTTCGTCAAAAAGTTGTCTGAAGTTTTTTTAAGATGCATCTTAGAAAAATTAGTTTGAAGAAGCTTTTAATGAGTGAATATGTGTGTGCACCACACACATATACTAAGTTGAGTTTACATTTGAAGATTTAATATATCTTGACCTATGGAATTAAAAAGATCAATTTTGTTTCATGAAATTATGTGTAAAATGTACCAATAATCATATAAAATTTTTTTATTGACTTTTTATCAAAGATTTGCATTTTCTAAGAATGTTCTAAGAAAACAGATTTGAAAATGTGTGGGAAAAATCAGCATAACAAAAGAAAGTTTATTATATTTGGTCATATGCCAACACAAATGTTATGTGCATATATGTGTATCTTTATGTACATAAAATGAAAAAATATAAATGATCCTCATTCTAAAGAATTTTCATTTATTTCATTCAAAGATACTCAATACATCTCATCTAAATGGAAACTGTTTGCAAAGTTGTGAAATATATATACGTATATGAAAAATATTTTACAAGTGAATGTGCCTAGAAAGAATAACACCAAATTCTTTCTGAGATGTGCATTAAAAAAGTCTTATTCAGGATTATGTATTGAAAAATGAAGAAAAAAGTTATATTTTTAAAATATAGTGTGCATGCATCTTTTAATCCATAATTTATTTTCATATTTTAGTTTTCATTCTAAAATATTTCATATCATAAAGTAACTATAGAATGCCTAAAGAAGTAAATATGGCTCAAGGGAGCTTACAAATTTCATATCAAGAGAACACGAAAGCTTCACTTTCTATTTCACGATTAATATTTCATGAATTTTTTGTCGAACATGATTGGAAGCGAAGTGTAATATTTATATTAAAAGTATTTTTTACAGATTTTACAATGTTGTTTTTGGTAAAATTCTAAGAAACATGGTTAATACTTCAAAAGTTATTTTTAAACTCTTATATATACTCACTGAGGATATTCAAATAGCACGTTAAAAAGCTAAAAAAAATAAACATTAAAGTATTAGAATTTTTTTTTTTTGAGTAAGATTCAACCCTGAACCTTTATTATTAAACCACGCAGTTTCTTATTAGTTGTTTTGCATGTGTCGTGTTTTCTGAATATTTATTTATTATAAGAACCAAAGATATTCAACATAATGAGTTTCATGCCTAGCTGTATCAGATTTTAAATGAATAATCTTTGATAATTAAACATTAGAAACTGTGTTAAACATGATATAAAAACAAACATTTATGGATATGTTTCTTATTCCTTTATTTCTTTTCGTGATTTTCTCTTAAAATCAAGTGATTTGTAAAACTTTAATCATGAAAATTGTGAAATGGAAATAATAAAATAAACCTTAGATGCAGTTAAAAAGTTATTCATATATTTCTTTTTAAACAACATTGAAGAGTATGTATAGTTAACCAAAAATTATCCACACATACTAGTAATAGATTAATGCAAACACAAAGAAAAAGAAACGTTAGCGAAGATAGCTATCAGTATGCTAAATCAGCACTATTCTCTAATGTTAATACATTTCCAAACATTCAATGCTGGTGAAAATCAGATCATACGCACGATAAGGCTACTAGAAACCTTCAAGATGCATTTATGCATCAGCAGCAAGCTTCAGAAGGGGACATAGTTTGATGAGTGTTGCTTAAGTTTGAAATTGACAAAAGTGTTGTACGACGTATTTGAAGAGCCTTCTAAAGGACAAGAAGGTCTGAAAGAAATTTAGTGGGGGTCAGCAAAGGAAAATATCAACAGATGCTGATTCATCTATCGTAGTGAAGGCGAAAAGAGACCGACATCAAACTACAGGCAACATTGCTCAACAACACGGTATCAGTGTGATACAAGACAGTGGGAAGCATTTCTTAGAGCTACGTGTCCCGACTTATTGCTGCAAGAAGTCGTCAGAACGCTACATGCCATTGATTGCAGCTCATTGTTGTCACCATTAAAAGCGGTGTAATGAACACAAGGAAGGAGCATTTGATTAATGGAATTAAGTCACTTTTACCAAAGTTGGCCATTTTAGCACCCCTCCCGCCCGAAAGAAAATTGTCCTTGACACCATTTGATACCGAGAGAGGTAGGGACAGGCTTTTGTCTCATAACATAAGAGAAATAGAGTATTGCATAATTCTAGTTAACGTGCGTGGTAGGGGTTGAAAAAGTAACGGGGGTATTATTGATGAAAAAAAATCTCAATTTTGAACAATTAGATCTATAGACCTGAAATTTTACAAGTATGGTTCTTTTGAGGATTAAAAATCCACTAAAAGAGGTTTATGTGGAAATAGGGTCCCTAAATTGGAGATCACGGAAGAGTTATAGATGTATAAAATTTTGTTTTTGTTTTTGATCAATTAGACCAGAACGCTGGGAGTTTTGGAAGCATGCTACTTTTGTTGAGTTAAGATCACTAAAAATGGAGTTTGAGAAGATTGACTTCGTGGATGATTGATTTCAAGGACGTGAATAATAAATATACTTCTGTTTTAGAAATTCCACAAGTCTTATCCTTTTATTAAATCAAGAGTTCTATAAATTTTTTTTTCAGTTCAATCGAAAGTTGAATGTGCTAAGATTCGGATAACAATGATCTAAAAAAGAATGTATAGTGTCACAAAGACATTAAATACGCAGTGAAGCAGGCGGGGAATGGCTAGTGTGTTTATAAAACAAATGGACACTGAGATACAGTGTCGTTTGTCAAAAAGAAACAAAGCAAGAAAACTATTTGTGAGATGTATTTTATGGACTTTTATACGCCTGTTGATGAATTAACAAAACGATGATGGATATTGTGCTTAAGAACACATCTCGCTTTTGTCTATAATTAATTAACAATAATGGATGCGTGTCTACTATGCCATATTGAAAGAGTACGTGACAATGTAAGATTGTAAGAAGTTTTTTAGTTGCGAATATTTATTAACCAGAGACTACAGGTAATATTTATAAAACATTTACAGATAACCACTACTAGATGGCGTCACCAATGAAATGGCTCATGCATTAGGGGACTTGCTGTATCTGTGAAAAATTTTAAAAATTAAGAACGTTATTCAGAGGTACTTAGGAGTTTAAGAAGTCCTTATTCCACGATGAGAAAAATGACAATAAATTGAATCCTACCATATGGTATGGTACAGTAATATATTATGGAATGAAAAAAAAAATCTTTGTGACGATAAAAGGAAATTTTTTTTAAAACTATGTAAATAAGCATTAGATTTTTTTTATGAAGAAACCCCCAAAATTTCCTTTCATTTCTCTCCGGTTATAAGTATTAAGAAAAACATCTTAATAATTACTGATGATTACTGGTGTGGTTTTGTTAGATTGACGTGGTAACGAGCTATTTCACGTTAAAAACAAGATTTAGTTCGATTTTTATAAACGTCGCATTTTGAAGCTACTTGATCATCCTTGAGGATGGGGTTCGTAATTTTGAGTCTCGGTCAAGTGATGAGGTCTATACCTGAGATGGTATCCCACTCCCCGAACTTCCACATCCAGCCTACGTAAGAAATTCTTTCTTTGGTATATTTCAGTCTCCCCACTACATAACTAGTCTTCAGTGGTAACAGGACTCAAACCCACGAATTCACAACCATAATCACTGACCTACAGCTCACAATTTAAATACGAGAGAAAGTGACCTAGTTTTATTTAAGTCGTACGGAAAATCAATACGAGAGCTATTAATGATAGACCTCGTAATTTTGAACTCGGTCAAATTACGAAGGCGACACCTGAGCACCGTCTTTTAACCAGGGAGGGGCGTGGGAACTTACTGTTTTGAACATGTTGTAGTGATGTTTGTAGGGAAGGGAGGGGATCGGTAGAAGGGGTGGAGTGGGAGTTTTGCGCTCCCACCCGTCTCAGTCTCAAACATGTAGTGGTCTTGTAAGCAACGTGCTTTTGTCGTGGAGGCGCGTTTCTCTAACGGTCTAACGGTGCAACGTGCCTTTTGTCGTCACTTCCATATTCCTCCACGAGGTCAGAAATGGGTTTTAATATATATGGATGCCCGAGCAAAGGGGAATGTCTCCAAAGAAAGGAAAAATCCTTCGATGACCGTTAGAACACCTGAAAATGTGGACCATGTGTCAATTCAGACCGGTATGTGACAAAGGTCTAACACAATTCTTCTTACCCTTTCTCCAAGAAAGGGATCTTGGCAACGTCCGGTTACAACAAGATGGGGAACAGCCCACAACTCCAGGGTTTCCATAGGTGCTTTCAGTGCAGCCTTCTCCAAATGATCAATCTCCCTGTGAGGGACGTAAACTGGCTTGTGCGCTCACCAAATTTTTCCCCTGCTGATTATTTCCGGAGGATATCTCAAATCACTGGTTTACAAAGATCTCTCCAAGACCCAGGAAGACATACGGAACAACTTCCGAGCCGAAATTGACAATATTTAGGTCGATTTGCTTGAAAAGGTGACTCAAAGTTTCCGAAATCGACTGTATCAATGTATTGATAAGTAAGAGAGACATTTAACATACATTGTGTTTAAAACTGTGTAAATTCAAAGTTCATATGTTCTGTGGTATGTGGAAAATAATAATAAAGTCGAATGAAACATGTAGTGTGTTTTATTGCATTTTCAAAACAGGAAGTTTCCACACGAACCACCCTGGATCATACCACACCATAGGGAAGACATTGAACTAAGACAGATTTAACGTGCTTCGGCTTTCTCTATACAGTTTTTAATCACTCCTCTAACCTTAATAGCCTTTATATTGCTATTTCAAATAAATTTCGAACAATTAAGATTAAAAGACATTATTTTATTTTAATGTGTCAGAGAATTGTTGGTATTATTTAGTTTAACCTAAAAAGCACGCTTAGCGAATTTCCATTTGCATACGAATTTAAAAGAGCGGTTAAGGTATCCGCCGACTACTTGCGACTTTTTTTTATTAAAAACATGGAGATATGGGTATTTTATTTTGATTTTTAGATCTACTTAGTACATTTTAAGAAAAATATCAGAAAACGAATTAAGAAGAGAAAAAGAAATTATTAATACTAAAATGGGGAAAAAAATAGGTAAAAATTTGCTTAAATGGGGCCCATTTTGTACAAAACGTTTATTAACAAATTTAAAATTTTAATGTGTTGCTTTGATATTCATTTTTGAAATGAGCCTTAGGATAAGAGATATTTTAAAGTTTACAAAAATTCGAGCACTTTATCTTAGCTATTTTATAAAATTGCTTAAAAAAACCGTGATTATATTTACATAAGGGACTGCAAATTTTGTAATAAAATCGTGATTGATAAATCTGAAGTTAAAAACACTTCTATTATTATACAAAATTACACAAAAAATTTCAGTTACTTATTTTCTAAATTCTTTTAGCAATCGCTCTCCCCGTTTGAGCAATTAAAAAACCCATTTCGTGTTTTGTTCTAGTGAATAGCAAATAATATTCTTGGTACTTTTATAAAGCTAATAAGATGACCAATAAAATAAATCATAAATAATTTTGTCAATTTTTGCCAAAATTCACGATTTTACGGTAGTCGGATACCTTAAACAAATAAATAAAATGCATATCTGTTCACTACCCCAACTTCGCCATCTTATTCCTAAAGCTACATTTTGAAAGAAAGAGAATATGTTCCATCTTCGGCTCTCGCATCTCACTTGTTCAGATGATAATTACCATAATCCTATTTTCGGTAATTGAAAACAATCGAGTGTTTTCTTCACCACTATTAATTTCTTCCTCCCACTCAACTTGATTTAAGTAAATGAAATTAGGTGATGGGCCCCGTTTCAAAATTGAAAATCTGCAAAACTCGCCTGATGACAGTTCCGGCATTTATGCAAACGCGAATGGCGTGAAAAGGGTTAACGGAAAATATATTTTCTTTTAATGTTTAGCCTCATTAAGAAGAATCGCGACGTGCATTTATTTACGGAGTTTCAGTCTAGTCAGCTAAAGTTATTATTGCGTTCATGAATTCGGGAGGCAGGGGCCGGAATTGTTTAGAGTTTCATCTCCCGATTTTGTTTATTCTCGCATTGTTCTGCGAACTCCGAGTCGGAAAACTTATTTCCGGTAGTAAAAGTAAATTTCATTCTCCATTTAAGAATGTTATTCTCCCGCACTCTGAAAAGTAAAAATCGAAACATACGACAATGGTGGCAAACGCATTAATAACCTTTATTGCATTCCTCTAATGTTCTCTTCGGCCATGTTTGTGATATCAATGGGTTAATGAAATTATGTTTTTTCCTCCTGTCAGGAAGTATTGCGCTGAAACGCATTTCTTAAAATAGGTGATATAGCGTAGTAAACAAAATTTATTATTGCGTTTCGGGTTCTGAGAAGAAGTATATAAATTGATAGGCTTTCTGTAAAAGTATACCATTTAACTCTGAATGACTTTTTTTTGTATTAGTGTGAGCATTTTAAAAATGCTTAATTTTTTAGAATCTCGTTCCATTTTAATTTCGAAGAATAATTTAATGAATATCAAACTAATTTGAAATGTTTGAAAAAGGTTTAAAACGAGTGTTAGGTGCATTTTAGGTTTCAAATAAATTATGGCTTTGCTTTAAGAATTCATATACCTTCGAAAGAAATTTACTATCCAGTACAGTAGGGTCCCTAATGTACATTCGATACAGTACAGTATAGTAGGTACAATATAGTACAGTCTGTCTAATGGGGACTGAAGTGTGACCGAGTTTGTGGAAATGCCGAGTTATCGAGAATGGGATTAAAAAAAGAATAAGTACGAGTGCTTAGTGAGAAAATATTGTGCTCCAATTTTATATATTGTTTGCTTGAGAAAACAACAGAAATTAAACACCCCAAATACCCTTAAACAACGGAAAAGTACGTTATGAACGTAGGTGTTGCCTTTTTTTTCAATTCCTAATATTAGTCCACACTCTCCCTATATATGTATATATATATATATATACAAGGGGTGATCAAATGAAAAGAACTTGTCCAGTTCCATTTTGGAGACTTGTGGTCACGCGTTATCATGGAGCAGAACCACACCCTCCATGAGCAGCCCCGGTCTTGATGGACATGCGTAGGCTTCGGAGTGGCTCATAGTACACATCGGAGTTAATGCTTTTTCTGTGCTCGAGGAATTCCACAAGTAGCGGACCTTGAACTTCGAAAAAGACAGTGAGCAACACCTTGCCTGCTGACTTCACGGCTCTGAACTTTTTAGGGGGAGGTGACGACGCATGCTTCCACTGCATGCTGTCCCGCTTTGTCTCTGGTTCGTAATGATGGCACCAGGTCTCATCACCTGTGACGATCCGCTTCATGAAAGTGTGGTCTTCCTGATACCGAAACTTATGTTGCAGTGCTAGTCCCATACGTAGTATCTTTTGCTGGTCGGGGAGCTGTTTCGAAACCCAAGCGGCACACACCTCCCGAAATCGCAACCTGTCGTGAACAATTGTCCACACGGTTCCATAGCTGGCATCCACCTTCGCTTCAACATTCGCAATGTGACACGACGATCACTTCTCACTAGGTCGTTCACCTTGTCGATGAGATCGATCGTGATGACAGTGTTTGCCTGGCCTGGTCTCTGGTCATCACCCACACTCTCGCGGCCTGCACGAAAACGGACACTCCATTTTCTGACAGACTTGTCATAGACACATTTCTCCCCGTAAACGGTCACCATCCGCCGATGAATAGCTGCCGGTTTCTCACCTTCCGCTGTCAGAAATCGGATAACACTTCGCTGCTCCTCAATCGTCAAATTTTGCAACGTGAACGCCATCCTGTCCTCATACGGACTGCCGCATCATTTGGACGCCGATTTTTATAAGAGCCTTTGCTCTCTCCTGCGCATGCGGGCGCCCGCGCATGATCCGATCCCAGTCAGAGCCTCCAATGGCATCCCGAGATGTCTCGCTACATTCTCCCATGGCGGAATATGCAAATATTTAACTGTTTCATTTTTATGTCGTTTCGTACCTTTTCATTTGATCACCCCTTATATATATATATATATATATATATATATATATATATATATATATATATATATATATATATATATATGAATAATCCCATTAATTATTCTTAATAATTTTAATTACTTTGGTCATCTTCAGGACAAACGTTTTAGTAATAATTAACAGCCGTCAACGAGAGATTTAAACTAATCCATCATCACACAGATACGTGATTTAAGCTGCTATAAATACGAGACTCCTGGAGACCAACTTCTCTTTCCTTTTTATTTTGTCTGCGTAATCATGTTGCGCTCAGTGTTTTGTTTGTGTTTATTGTCGTCTTAATTTTATATGTGCTAAATGATAATGAACAATTTTTATTACTACTGCTTTCAATTCATATCGTATAAGAATCCATTCAACAATATCGTCCTATTACATATATATATATATATATATATATATTTATGTATCTTGTTCACATTAATAAAATTCTTTCTATTCATCCACTCAAGTTCAAATATTTTTTTAAAATTTGATGACGCTTGTTGTTAATACAGTCTTTCAAATATTAATTCATTAATTAAAAAAATTAATAAATAGTAACAAAAGTAATAGCCCAACAGCAAATATAGAAAGGAAAAATGTTCGTGTTGTCCCTTTAGCGTAATGGAAACCGCGTTGGACTTCTAATCCAAAGGTCGTGGATTCGAATCTCACCTGAGATGGCCTAATTTCTGAGAATATGTTTTCATTTTTACTATGCTATTTTATTAGAATAATTAAATTTAATGAATCAATAAATTACAACAAAAAATAGTCCAACACCATATATAGAAAGGAAAATTAAAAATTGCAAGGAAAATCGCTTTCTATTTTGTCACTTAATATTGTGATTCTGTCATAGGTATATATATATATTTATATTAATTGTAACTAATTAATAAAAAGTAACTAAAATAAAATGTTTTTTTTGTTGATTGAAGTAGCAATTGACTTAATTTTTTTTATATTACTTCTTTTTTTGTTTTTGTTTTTGCAGGTTGGCGTTCTTTATGAAGACCTTGCAGGTTCTTTCGACACGATGCATGCCGAGTTATGTGGACTGCAGGGTTATTGAGCACTGAATTTTCTTGACTCTTCTGTATTTGGTTTTTGTTCGAGAGCTTTTTCGATTTTTTTGGTTAATACAACTGAATTGTTTTTTTTTATATGTGAAGGGTTAAAAGAATCTGAGAATAATTTTAATTTTAAGAAAATTATGAGATTACATATTTAATTTGTATACATATTGAAATTATGTATAACATGTGAATAATACTTATCATTCTTATAAAGTGTTCAATAAACATAATTGTTCAGTAATTTGTAGAGAAATTTATTTTTATTACATAAATAGTATGGTTCTTTTTTATTTAGAGAATATAATGGAATTCTGATAAATTTACAAATAGTGCGTTTTTTTTTTTAAATCCAAGAAAAAATACTGAAAAGTTCTCCAAACCTCATAAATTCTTTCTTTCTGCTATGTAATGACTTGATTCAAGAAAATTGCTTTTAGAAAACTAGAGGAGATTGAAACTGAAAATGTTTCTTGAGAAATTCATTAATTCCTTATATTAGTCCTTGTTTTAATGTTAAGGGATATAACTTAGTTTAATAATAATATTAATAAAGATATAGGTTTAAGATGTTCGCTTTTGTATTCATTGCTTCATTTAGAATTAAACATCTCAATCCTATTGATTTTTCTTTTTCAAAAACTAGTTAGTTTTCTTAAAAATGGCTTACGAATACATAAAAAAAACCATGAAATTAAATAGATCTTTCTGTTCTGTACATGATGCTCTCTACAGTTAAAAAGAAAGAATAATAAAAATGAGTTTTTGCTGTTAGTAGAAATAACAGCTGTATTTGCTTTCATAGAACACAAAGTCAGGTTCGGTTTATCCATTGGGTGCTTGGGGCCCTCGGGCGCCCAGGAGCCCGAGGGCCCAGATAAGCTGGACTTAAGGTATCCGACTACCCTAAAACTGTGAATTTTGCCAAAAATTGACAATTTTTTTAATGATTTTATTTTATGGGCCATCTTATTAGCTTTATAAAAATACCAAGTTTATCATTTATCGTTTACTAGAACAAAAACTACAAGTGTTTTAGTAAAAGTAGATGCCCATTACTTTAAGCAAGATGTCATACTTTAAAAAGCATTTTACTCGAAATGTGATTTTTTGAAAATAATCAAACGGGGTCAGCGATTGCTAAAAAGGTTTTGAACATAATTAACTGATATTTTTTCTGTAAGTTCTGAAAAATAGTAGAAGTGTTTTAACTTTAAGATTTATCAATCACTGTTTTATTACAAAATTTACAGTCCCTTATGTGAATATAATCACTGTCTTTTTAAGCATTTTCATATAGTAACCGAGATAAAGTGCTCTTGTTTTTGTAAAAAATAAAATATCTCTTATCCTGAAGGTCATTTCAAAATTGAATAATATAGCAACACATTAGATTGAAAAAATTGAAAATTTGTTCATAAACCTTTGGTGCAGAATGGGCCGCGTTTATGCTATTTTTTGTCAATTTTTACCTATTTTTTCCTATTTTATTAATAATAATTTCTTTTTCTCTTCTTAATTTTAGCACCTTTTTTTAAAATTCACTAAACAAATCTAAAAATAACAAAAAAATCCCGATATCTCCTTTTTTAAAAAAAAAGTTGTCGCAACCAGTCGGATACCTTAATCAGGTTTACTAGTAATAAATTTCGATCCGCCAGTGCGAAGGGGGCCCGTAGATCTTTTGCGTCCAAGGCCTGAAATGAGCTTAAATTGGCATTGCTCAAAGTTGATTTAAGTTATGATATGGTGCTTCCGAATTTAGACACAAATGCATTTAATACGTGTAACTATTTGTTTGCAAATTACTTTATTAGTACTGTCTTTAAGTTAATTATTGTTTGCTTTAGGTCAACATGCTTAATTTTAATTATACCTCTTACAAGAGCTTTTTGTCATGACTCTTGAGAATTTGGAATATGAGTAATTAATAATGGTATTAGTAATTTCTCTGAGAAGCATATAAAACATATATAACCATAGATTGCAAGAGTTAGAAAATTTAAGTTTTTCTATAAAGTACAATATAAAAAATGATTCAACTAATATCACTTTTCAAATTACGGAAAATAAGGAAATCTGTATTTATACAGCTGCCCCGTCTGGCAAAAATGAAAGCAACATGACTTGATACTTCACCTCGACTCGAAGAGCCTTTTGGTGTATTCATGCGATATGTGAATCCATACTGTTTCCACATGCATCATAATTCATTTAAAGCAGCCCGACCAGTCGCTAGATAATCATCAACCCTATGCGTTCAATGTGTGACAGATCATATTAACAGGAGAATCAAAGTTGTGTGACCAGTTGCCAATAATGGATTCTTAAACGTTGTATATAACGTTTGGTCTTGCATTGTCCAGGTGAAACAAGAACTTAAGCAAATATTGAAAGTAAGAGACAACACCAAAGACGCACAGAGATGTAATAGAGGCTGTTTAGCAAACCAGCAATGTGAAACAGTGGAAGGATGCGTGAATGCATAAAATGACCTATCTCCTATCGTAATACCAGATAAAGGAAAGGTACACGGATAATGAAAGACATATATCTTACAATGGGCTGCTAGATTCAAATACGAATATTATGTTGAAGGCAGAATTAGAATTTGTCTGAAAAGACGAAGCTTTGCCATTTGTTTGCCTCTGCACTGCAAAATTTTGCACGCACAATAAAGAATTTGAATCTGCGGGTTTTAATCTTTCTTATCTCTCTCTACATGTCTTAATTTTCATACAATTAAAGCAACATTAAACATATTAAATAATTGTAAAATTTGTAATTAGAAAAAAATAGTGAAAATGCTCTGTTTCTCCAAATTTTAAGTGCGGATTGCAAGTTTTTTGACTTTTTACTTAGCTCTTCAGAAGGGCGACTTTTCTAGGGTATAAGGACAGAAAAAGGAAAAAAAAAGTATTTCAGAACACCCTCCTAGCATATAAATGAGGATCCATAAATCGGAAAACCACGTGGTAGGGTCTCCGTGATTCCATACTTTGTCCATCATTCTCAGAACGTCTCCTTTAGAAGGCTTTAGAGGCAGTGAATACATGATTGTACCACACATGATCCACATGATCTACAACCAGGGGCGTAACGTACACCCCCGCAATGCGGGGGTGGGGGGAGGCAGGAACTCTAGGGAGCCCAAAGGTTGACTGACACTATGTACGTATTTGGGTTTGGGGCCCAAAACCTCAGTACGCAGGGGACCCTAATACGGAGTACAGCGACTATGAGGCTAGTTTGTTAAATGATCAAACACCAAGAAATCGTAGTCCCAAGTAAATCTGTCCACCTTTAAGTAGTTTCAGAGATGTTGATGTTTGTCCAAGACCCATTCACCCAGGGGCGTTCCTATTGGTAAAAAATCTGATATTCAAGATTCATTTACGTGTCCTGAGTTTCTTGGAGATCATAGGAACTTTTTCCCACCGTGATGCGTTAGAACCATTATTATACATGAGAAATTCTAAAAATTGACGGCTTGGGATCCTTGATGGTGAATGCTGATTCATTTTGGAGACATGTGACTGCTGTTTTCGGCTGTGGAGGTACTCTGGTTAAAGCAGAAACGTTTCTTAGAAGAACGTGAGTGAATGTTATTTCCCAAATAATAATAACAATATATTTTTTAAAATATATTTCTTGGTTTTTGAGTTTTAAAATAGTTGCTATAGAATCGTCCAATTTAATACACAAAAAAATTAATAGTGTTTCTATTTTAAATATAACGTTTTTAGTTCATTATGTAATGAAACAAATTTCTATTGGGGCATATAATAGTAACCCATTAGAATTCACCAAAATAGTGAAATTCAAAATGTATGTTTTCACCCATTTTAATAATACTTAAAATGCTTTACAATGGCATTAAATGCGTAAGACTAAATTTTTTGTTTTAATATGTTTAAAAGTGATAAATCAAATCTTTTATAGACTTTGAAAGTGATCTTTTTTTACTGTTGTTAAGCAGTTTAGCCATAAACGTCCTTTGTTGTCTCCATAATGAGAAGCGATAAATGGTTGATTAGCTCTATCACGAATGCGTCACATTTCTGAAGGTATTAAATGATGTGTGAGCCTATTGATTCCCTTTAAATCTGTCAACTGACATCGCACTTCCCTTTACTTGATACCATATTCACCTAATTAATATGAAGGGCAGGAATAAACATTTATGATATTCAACATGCATCTCTGTGGCAGGTAGCGTATAATTAGAAATTGGTATTTAGCACCTAGAATAACGCATGAAATTGCAATATATGAACATTGAGAGACCATGTCTTATAGATTTTCCAGATGAATGCGTACAATTACAATTACTTATCACATAATGAAAACTTTTCTGCGCAGTCAATTATCTTTACAAGATTATGAGCAATTAATAGATAATGGAAGATAATTTTACGCTTATTATGCATTATTGGGCAATGAATCATATTCTATATTGTGTTAAGAGTAATTATCTTAAAAGCTTAAGCTTCAGACTTTTCTGAAATTATGCCATAATTTTAAAAAAAATTCGAGATTTTAGTTATTACGGTAATAAATTACCACAGTCTAATGCCATACTATTATATAGGGTGTCTAAAAAATATGGATACACTTTGAAACATGAATTTAAGGGGACTTGGTACCCTTTGAACAATTTTTTTATTTATGTATCTGAAAATGATATTTTAGCATTTCATATAAGGTTTCTATTCAAGTAAATGATACAAGATGAAATTTTTCACATATTATTCACAATATTTTAAAAATTTAAATTTTTTGAAGAAAATTTGAAATTTTTTAAACTTTTCCTTTTGTAATTGTTAACTTTTTGACCTGAAATTTCTTTGTAATATTTTTAAGAATGCTCTAAACAACTTAAGGGGTCGATTTTAAAATAACTTAATTGATTTTGAAAATAAAAATAAAATGCTGAAACGTATTCTAAAATTTAACGAAAAAGCCAAAATTTCCTACACTTTTAAAATATTAATTTTACAGCAAAATGGATAACTAATTTTGTTACATGTTTTATGTACAACGCACAGGAAAAAATGGAAGTGATTGTAAATGAATTGTGGAAAGAGTAGCATTTTGAATGCATTAAAGTATCAAAAAACACAAACTGAGAAAAACTACTTTTAAGTTCATAATTCCGAAAAAATTATCATAATAAACCTAAATATCACTTTAAGACATTAGTTATATACATTTCTTTAAAATAATTGCATTTTTGTAGTTTTTCAACCCATAGATTTTTATAAATGATCAATCTTTAGAGAGTATTAATTGCACAAGAAAATTCAAGAAAGATGTTATTTTTTTTTTACTGCCATGACAGAAACTTTAATATTTTTTTTCTTATAATAATATAAAGTAGTATAATATTTATATGAAAAAAATATCAGGAATAAGAACTGAAATTATGAAATTATTAATATAAAATGCCTTATAATTCAAAAGTTTTACATGCACACATTTCACAAAGAAAAAAAATTACTTTATTGTAATGCCTCGGTAATATCCTGCTTTATACATTACACCTTCTTTTTGGATACTTATTATTTCTCTTTTTAAAATAAATATTTTTTATCAAAACGCTTTTTGAACTTTTTTTTGTAAAAAGGGGGCGTGGTTGAAAAACTAATTTGTTAATTTACATTTATCCAACTTCTAACTTTCCGACTTGTAAAAGTGATATATCAATTGAAAGATAATAATGCAAAGAATAAGATTAAATAAAAAAAAGATAGTTTGATCATTTTGGAGGTACCAAGTCATCTTAAAATAAACAATCAAAGATATTTGCGAACAATTTTTTATGTTCCATAAAGAAAAGTTTGAAGTTTCTGTTTAATAAAATGCAAAAGGAAAGTACATTGATCACGTTTTGCAACATCTTCGTTTCAAAATGGCTTCACCGCAAGTTGTAGCATGGCTTATCAAATTTAAATCTGCAACACAAACCATAAATTTTGGACGACCTATAAATCAGGGGTGGCCAACCCGCGGCACGCGTGCCACAGTGTGGCATGGTGAAGTTGTGATAGTGGCACGCGAAGACTTGTTGAAAAATTTGAAAGTATAATAAAAGAACAATTTTTTACAATTTTATCAAAATGCGGTGTTCCTAGACAAAACATGTAAAAATTTATACTAAACACATTTAATTAGCTGAATTTCAATAGAAAATTATCATGTAAAGAATACTCCTTCACTGTAGTGTGCGCTGGCTTTCCAAACGAAGTGCACTCGTGAAATTTTGGAATTTGAGGGAGCCTGTCTTAAAATATTTGGAAGAAAACAATTAGCTACCCTGTGAGCGCTTGCTACCCAAGAATGAAGACTGGCTATGAGGTTAAGCTTTTTCACCGATATATGGGAAATTAAAATAATTTAAATTTAAGATTACAGGGAAAAGATTGTAGTACCTAGTTGTCATATATCTTTTGAAAGCAAACTTTGCATCTTTTGTCTCTATTTTGAAGAAAAAAGATTAACACGGTTCACAATAATGCAGTAACTATCTAGTAAATAATAATGCTCCTAGCTATAATAGATTAAAAAATTAAATATTCAGTTTGAAGGATTCGTTTAGTGCTGGGTTGAATTATTTCAAAATGATAAAAAAAAATGCTGATATGTTCATAAATCCTTTTTCAATTTCTCTACAAGACGTTAATTGTTACCCACTGAAATCCAAATCGGATTAATTAACCAACAGCACTGTACTAGACTGAAAAGCATATATAAGGAACTTATTTCAAATGAAGTGATCCAAATTATATTGAATTTAGGAAATTTGAAGCAACAGGCAATATATTCCAAATTTACATGATTTGGCTGTCACATAATGTTGTAGTTTTGGATAAATATATGTTTGTGAACAATTTTTTCTATTACGAAAATAACAAAATCCTAATAACGCTAAAAATTAACTGATATACGCTCAAAACAGTATAACTTTGTTAGGATATTGAAGAATTAATCCTAACACAGACGATTTGGTAAGAAAACCACAAATTCAAAAGCCACATGAAGCAAGCACTGGCTGTTTAATAATAAATTAGAATTAACCGTCTAAATTTACTCATTTTTATACCTAAAAAAATTTATTAAAAATAAAGTAAAAAGTTTATTAACAGTAAAACCTAAGTATTTATTATACTATTTCTAAACTTTCACTATAATGTATAAGCAAATTTGATATTTGCGTGAAAAGCTTATAAGCCAATAAGTGACATTTTTTATATCTTTTTGTTTGTTATAAAAGTTGGAAGTGGCACGCTTAAAGATTTACTATCAGATAGTGGCACTCTTATCAAAAAGGCTGGCCACCCCTGCTATAAATGAAGTCTACCTTCAAGGTCCACAACTTGTATATATAAGTTCTATGAAAGATTTAGAACAACAGGTAGTGTATTTTCAAAAACTAAATCTGGCAGCCCTAGCAGAAATTGAGATGACGTCACTCGTATAGACTCAATGTGTTGCGTGTTATGAAATTGGGCAATACAATATTGTTAAAAAAAGAATCTTTATGGAACTAAAGAAACTGTAAGTGGATATCTTTGTTTTAGTTTATTTACAAATAAACTGCGAAAGTACAGTCACACTTTTTGGATTCCCGGTAATATAATTTTGAACAACTATGAAACGATGAGAATAAACCAAAAGCTAGAATATTTCGCTTCGAACTTAATAAAAATCAAGTAAATGTCTAGAAAGTTAAATGTAGTCAAAAACAATATTTACTAAATTATATTAAAACTTTCAATACGTAGAGAAATGAAGATATCCTAAAATATATATTATTAAACGAGCTGAACTCTTAAACGAAAAGTGAATATCTTTAAGGAAAATGGCATGCATAATTTCATTTATATGTTATAATACAAAGTAACGTTTAAAAGTTTGTTAAATTGTATGTGCTCTTTCAGATCCATTTTTTTTTTCATTTCACCGTTATGTTTCTTTATATTTATGCTATCTTTTTCAAAAATTTTCACAAAAATCAGGTAAGAAAAGATTTAAAGTAAAGGTATCAGTTGAGCAAATTTTATTCAAAATGTCAAATTTTCTTGAATTCACATAACTTCAAGACAGTTAAAGTACTTCTGATTCTCAGAAAGAACATATATCTTTGTGGCAGATAGCGCACAGTTAAAAATCAGTATATAGCATCTAGAACATGAAATCGTAATATAAGAACCCAGAGACTTTTTAAAAAAATTTTTAGATGAATGCATATAATGTAAACTTTGAAAACTAAAGTTTGAAGAAAGAAAGTAAAAGTTTGGAACTAATGGCCTTTAAAAACAATATTTATTGAAAAGCATTAAAGCTTGTTATATAAGCATTCTAAGATAAATAGAAATAAATATATTGTGTATAAAATGTATATTATTAAATAAGTCGAATCGTTCAGCGAAACTATAATAAGTAACATTTAAAGGTTTATTAGACTGTATATAACAGCCTTAGACTCTTTCTGACTCATTTTTTTTTCATTTTTAGCATAATATTCCTTTATTTACGCTATCTCTCGGAAGACTTTCGAATAAATCAGGAAGAAAAAGATCAAAAGTAAAGTATTAGTCCAACAAATTTGATTCAAAATTCCCAATTTCCTTGAATCGTCAGAGCTCCGAGACAGCCAAAGTACTTCTGATTCTCAGCCAGAACGTCTCCTACTCCATCTGATTTCTTTCATTCCACTGACTTTTATCAAACGACAAGAAACTGTTTAAGGGAAGCAAAAAGAGCATTAAAATAATATCCTGACTTCTCTAGAATTGTATCGAATAAAAGTTCGGCTCCAAAAACATACCTTCGTTTCGGAACGGATCCCCCTTATGAAAAAGATCGATATTTCCAATTCTCCGCTTTATACTGACGTCAATATTTATTGTTAAATTTTTTTATCGATGCTAAGCTTGCAACTCATTGGAATAATCAGATTCGCCCTTGTTTCGATTTTTCGAACATCGTTTTCTGCGTGTACCCCCTACCGATATTGTTCGGTTATAAAAATATAAATGGTCGGACTATACGGTTTTAGGTAAAGTCTAATTACAAAATCGAAGAAGTGGTCTGTTTATTGGTAAAAGTGAGATGAGTCAAAGAGGATTGGAAATCTGGACTTTTCGAAAGAATGATCGCCTTTTGAAATAAATTGCATATCGGATTCATTTGTCCATTGGCAATAAATCATTTAATTAAAAATGTAGCTCAGTAGGAATTTTAAGAACTTTTTAAAAATTTTGTACCTTTGTAAAAGTTATTTAATATTTTACTATATTTTTAAAGTATTACTAAATAAGTAAATGAAGTAAATTCCTTATAAACGATACAGATTGGTTATTTAATATATATGACTAGATGCGAAATATTTTTAAAAATGATGTACGAGGATGTTATTAGAAGGGTTAGTAGGATTTTTTTAGTAAGTTATATGAAGAAAAAAGCTCTATAATTCTAAAAAAAAAAATCATATTAAAAGAGGAGGAAAAACCTGCTGAAAATTGGTAAAAAAATTGCATAAATGCTGTATATACTGAATAAAGTGTGCGAATTTTCAATTTTTGAACATTTATATGTTACATTACTGTTCATTTTTAAAATAACCTAAAAGATAAAAGTGATTTAGAATTTTATAATAAATTATAGTTTTAAAAAAACTAAAAAA